>CAUYQG010201785.1:0-60532 GCA_963574415.1 Tarsius wallacei | reverse complement strand
TAAATATGGCCTGAGCCCAGGTGGTTGTGGCTGCCATTAGCTGTTTTTGTCATGATCACGCCACTATACCCCACCCTGGATTACAGAGTGAGACCCGGCCTCAAAAAAAAAAAAAAAAAAAAAATCACAAAATTGTATGTGAGGCATGTATGAAAGATTAGTTTTGTATCTCTCTTGGTGACTGGTAGGGGTAGGAAAGTGAAAATTGAGGACTAATTGGTTTGTCTTGGAGCCTTGGGTGAGCGGTGTGTGTGTGTGTGTGTGTGTGTGTGTGGAGAGAGAGAGAGAGAGAGAGAGAGAGAGAGAATACGAACTGGTGGTTGGACAACAAATGGGAACAGAAGTGTGGCCTTCTGGGAAATGCATGAATTGTTCCTACCTACGTAGGGTTATACTCATGGATTGCGAAGTGGTCCAGGGAACATTATTTGACCCACTGAAATCCAACTTCATAAAGTAGCAACTCTGTTATAATGCTCTTCATCTTCTTCACAGTTAAGAAACATGGGGTCTTTAATAAGGTTTAACAATCATTCCTTCTGAAGTTAGACTAAAAGTTTATACATTACGAGCTTTCATTCTGTCGCCAAACATGTACCCTGTGGATTCCAATACAAGGTTCTTACCCTGGCTTTCTGGAGCACATATACTTGTGCAAGAACATGTGACTGTTTAATACCATTTAAAAAAATTAAATGCCTGAACCCTCACAGAGTAAGTCAGCCTCCCTAAAGGAAGTATAACTGCCTCTAAATATAACTCTGAGATACAGTTCACCTTTTCTGTTTATTTTATTCCTAACTTGTGAAACTGTATCTTAGGACCTGGGGTATATAACTTGTCATTTGAGATCAGCTGCACAACAGTGAAACAATTGTAATGTTTCTGGCACCCAAGGAAACAGAGGGGACTTAAATATGTTTCCAGAAGACAAAAAGCTTCTTTTCTGTATAACAATTTACAACATGTTGCCACAGTTTTAGAATCTTCAAACATTATTTGACTCATTGAAATCCAAATTCATAAGGCAGCAACTCTTGTTAATAATGCTCTTCATCTTCATCTTCATCTTCACAGTTAAGAAGCATAGGGTCATTAACAAGGGTCATTCCCCTCCCCCCAAAAAAGATTTTTTACTCTTTCCCTCATTAAAGAGGAAGAGGACAAAACAGAAAACAACGAACTCCAACCCACATGTTATTTATCAGATGTTTTGGATAAAATTCAGATGAAAAAACCCAAAAGACTTTTCCTCCACCCATGCCAGCCAATGCCTTAGGGTATATAGTTCCCACTGCAAAATACACCCCCACGCACACACGCGCGAATGTTGTGTTGTCTTCTCAGGAGTGAGGGGCGTGTTAGTGCGAACCGATCTGGTCCTCTGGCATCTTGGCCTCGCGGGCATCGAGGGTGCGGCGGGGGCTGCCGGACTGCGAGGTCTGGGCGGTTCACTCACACCCCGGTGTGTACCTGGATACGCACTCCAAGGCTGTGGGACAATCTGGATCGGAGGACGCTCGCATCGCAAAGCTGCCCGCACCGCAAAGCGCGCCCTAAAGCTCAGCCGCCCTCCTCTCTGGACGCCTTGAGTCCTTGCGGAGCGTCCCAGGAGCTGTGACTTCTCCTTGGCGCCAGGGTTTCGCGCGGACCCCCGACAGGCGCGAAGCCCAGTTCGCTCCGGCCTCCTGGCTTGCCCGGGATCCGGGGAGCCACGCGGCGCAGGATGCGTCCTCCCCTCGCTTCCCCGGGACTGGGGAAGGGGAAGAAAGAGGTCTGGAGAGGAGGTGCTCAGCTCTCCCGTGTGCACGCCCAGGTGTGTGTCCGTGGGCGTCTAGGAAACCAAATGATGCTGAAATGCAGAACAGCCGACGTAGAGGTGCTCAGGCCTCCTGGGTGCACCCCCAAATGTCCCCAATTTGACGTTTAAGAAACAAAACAATGCTAAAATGCAAATGAGGCAAAGTCGTACGCAGAATGAGCCTGGTTTGACAGGCCAAACTGAGAGTTCCATAGAAAACTTACTCACAGCCCCACACTGGATTCATCTATCTTTTAAGTAGTTTAAAAAATTGTGTAATTTTAAGTTCCGCCACTGTCATAGCGAACACTCCACAGTACATGCCGTGGAACAATGGACACCCCCATATCGCATTGTGTCAGGTAATTACGAAGTGTCGCGTGCGGGAAAGCGAAGCCGGGGACGTCAACGTGTCCCCCGCAGCGTGTAGGAGCGTCCAGAGCCGCGTGTCGCACGGGGAACTCATCAAACCGTTCCCACCAAAGCCCCGGCCCAGGGAGAGGCACAGACGCCGCCCGACCTTGGCCCCACGCGTGAACGGAGAGGGCCCGGGACCGGGCGTGTGAGCGCAGAGGGGGCGAGCCGGCTCCGCGGAGGGCAGACGCAACGTGGGGAGAGAGTGCGATCGCGCGGGGGGCGGGGGGATCCCACGGGGCGTGGCGGGGGCGCCCAGGTCCCTGGCGAGAGCGAGACCCTCCCGGGCCCTGGCGCTCCCGGCGACACACACTCAGCCTTTTGGGCTAAATCCGGGGCATCTGGATAAGGGGGCACGCGGGGTCACAGGGTAAAACTGTTACTTTGTAGCAGGGTGTGTGTGTGTGTGTGTGTGTGTGTGTGTGAGAGAGAGAGAGAGAGAGAGAGAAAGGGGGAGAGAGGGAGGGAGTGAAAGAAATAGACAGAGGGAGAGAGGACAGAGAGGGAGGGAGGGAGGGGGAGAGAGAGAGAGAGAGAGAGAGAGAGAGAGAGAGAGAGAGAGAGAGAGAGAGATTATCCGTGCCTAAAATTGAGAATTCTAATTCAAAACTTTCAGTTAAAAAAGAAAACAAACACATATTATTTTTTTGTTTTTATCCCAGCTAGTAAAAGCAAAAGTTAATAGCAGTCCAAGCTTCTCCATCAGCTGAAAGCTATTTTTGATCCATTTACCTTTCCCAATCTCCAGTCTTCCTTTCCCTATAACTACTCCCTCCTTATTTAGATGATATAGAATAAACATTATCCCTACTATAGAGAAGTTGTGTGGCATAAGAGTTAAGGATGTGAGCTCTGGTGTTAGACTGCCTGGGTTCAAATCCCATTTATGCTATATATTCACTGTTTTACCCGAGGTATCATAAATTTACCTCCCTTGGCTTCAATTGTCCCATCCTAAAATAGGGATGATTTTAGCACCTTCCTTGAAGGATTGTTGTGAGATTATACATATAAAGTACTTGGAACAATACACTATAAGTGCTCAACAAATGCAAGGATGTCATTAATATTACATGTCAAGCAGTTAGCATTTAAGGAGATCTGTCTTTAACCTGAGATTTTCAAATAACCAAACAAACATCTTATTTTTAGCCTTTGGGCATCTTTATTTTCTTGGCCTGTTGGAGGAAGTGTTCCTAAGGGATTATCTTTTTTAAAGTGAGGGTCATCAAGAGGAGAGTGCCAGAAGGAGATAGTGAAAGACACCAAGAAAACAGAGAAGACAAATAGGAAAGAGAAGAAAGTTAGAGGAGAAGAAACCAAGGAGGCCAGGTAGAGGAAAGTAGGTGTTTGAGGAGAGAGAGAGTATAACAAGAATAAAGTTCATTAAGGTAGGAGGGGTGGGGGAGACCTTGTAAAACAGAGCCAAGAGCTTTATTGAAGCTTAACAGAAAAGAAACCCTTGTTTGAAAGGAAGACACTGGCTATATTTAGTACTGGGTAGGATGTCAGTTCTGAAAATAAACTGCTCCCAGAACCGAATGCAATCCTCTGTGCTGTTGTCACCTGCAGCAGGCTGGCCTCTCTTGTAGAAGAGAGTGGAACATGGACATATTGGCTACCTCAGAGCTCCTGACATTGACAAGGACTTGCCCCACTTTTTCTCCTTGTCCCATTCCTAAGTTTTAAAACTTCTGATTAATATGGAGAAAAAAGTTATACAGTTGAAGAATGCAAAGTATATGTTAGTGCATATGTGGAACAAGGAAGTGTCCTGCTAAGTCTATACCAGAATCTAAACACCATGTGGCCAGATACTTAATACAATATCCACTGCCTTCATGCTACACTTTGGCATACAAATGTAGACACAGGGGTCCAGCAAGAAATATCACAGGCCATATAAAAAGATATATTTGAAGCATCCTATAAGTGTCAAAAAGTAAGTCTTATTACGATATCATGCCTGTGTGACTTAGGGAGCTCACATGGGACATGCAGACAGGCCCAGGTCAGGATACATTAGGAAAAGACAGAGAATTCATTACTTGGGCCATCAAAAACAATATTCATGTGAAAGAGATTGGAAGTGAGGAGAAAGCTTTCCCTTTCCAATGGGAATAAATATAATTATATTCTTTTTTTTAATTTTTAAAATTTTTTAAATTTTAAAATTGTGGGGTACATTTCAGGGTTAGGTATACAAATATTCACTGTGCAGGTACCCTTGTTGATGAGGTGTGGCCCCCCCTTCCCCAGGCAGATTTCCACTACTGTCAGTCCCACCTCCCTGCCCCTCCTCCCCTCTGTAGTTTCCTGGTGCAATACCATCTACTTCTTCCTTAAGAGACCTAGAGACTTACAGGTAAATTTAGACACACACACACACACACACACACACAACACATGTTTTGTTAGGAAAATATGGGTGATACCTTTCACTGAAATGGGAAAAAAGGGAGAAAACAAGTATTTTGGTGGAAGAAAATATAACCAGTATTCCAGAATTGTAGCTTCCAACTTCATCTACTCATCACTTCCACTATTATCACTCTCTCATCTAGACTGTTGCAATAGCCTACTAATTGTTTTTCCTATTTCCAAACTAAGTCCCTCTCTTGAATATATACTCCACAAGGCAGTATGTACTTTTAAAACTTATAAGTCTTATTGTGTCACTACTCTTCACAAAAATCTATAACATCTTCTCAGCTCACTCTGAGTAAAATGCAAACTTTTTAATATGGTCTGTGAGACTCCACATGGTGTAGCCCTCTGCTACCTTTCTAGTTTCATCTGCTACCCGTCTTCCCTCACTCCTTTTACTCTAGGCGTAGGCATTCTGACCTCTTAGCTCTTCCTAGAACATGTGAAGCACATTTTGGCCTCAGCGACTTGCATTTACTGTTCCCTCCCAGTGGGAGATGCCATCCCCATATAGCCGGATGACTTGCCTCCTCACTTTGTTTGAGACTCAGCCCAAATGTCACCTAATGAGAGAGATCTTCCATAACCATCAAACATAAAACAGGAATATTCCTCTCACCCTCCATCATGTTTGATGGAGAAAGGAAGATAATGAGTGGAAATGTCCGATAGGCAATTTTATACGTGGGTCTAGAGTTCAGCTAGGAGACCTAAGCCAGAGACAGATTTAGGAGTTTCCTTCACACCAGGCAAGGAAAATAGCATTTGTAATGCTCTACAGGTGAGAGAAAGCATAGTACATTCAAGGATCATGCAGTACTTTTTGAAAACGCAGCTTATCTGAGTCTGACCCAAGATTTATTACTAAGTGAGGCTTAGGAAGTAAGGCTTAGGAGTATGTACCTTGATTAAGTTCCACAATATGATTCTGATGTGTAGCCCTGGCTGAGAACCTCTCTAAAAAGATATACTCATCTCCATTAAATTTACTATTAATCTCTAAGTTGCCCAATCCAATACTTTAAATATCTCACATGACCTCTCTGTTGGAATTAATAGTTGATCATTTTTAACTTCAAATATTCTCATTCCTTGGCTTCTGGGCACCAGACACTCATGATTCTCCTGCAACCATTTTGGCTATTCCTTCTCAGTCTATTTTATAGACTTTGCTCCTGCCAACCCCTTAAATATAGGTCTCTCCAAGGTTTTGACCTCTACCTTTCTGTCACTTTAACATCCTGCACATTCTCTCTGGCTAGGCTCATCCATTCACATGGTTTAAATCTGATGTCCACATTTCTATTCCTGATCCAGATCCTCTTCTACACTCAGAACCCATGTATAGAATATATCTATGTTACCATCTAGATATTACATGAGGACTTCAAATCCAATACTTACTTTTCTTATATTTTCTCCATGTCTCAGTAAATGCCACTACTAACATCCCACATAAGTCAGTAAGTCTTATTTATCCTACCTTCTACCTATCATCAACTTTTCTTTATCCACACAGTCCCTACCATGATTCAGGCCACAATAATCTCTCACTTGATTTATTGACAGATTGCACTGCAGTCTATGTGTTTACATGTATATTTATTCTGCTAGACTGTGAGTAATGAGAGTATAAGATTATTCATTTATTCATTCAACCAATATGTACTGATGGCCTACTACATGGCATACAGTGTCATATTCATTTCTGTATCTCACATCAAGTGTATTGCCTGACATTAAGTATGTACTCAGTATATGTTTGTTTTATTGAATAATATTGAAACCCACTATGTCACAGAGGAAAATAGGGCCTAGAGATAAAGAATGACCTGGCAAACCCACACAGCAAGTTAGTCCAGTTTTTTTTCTTCATTTTCCCTCCTTCTAACCCCTTCATTACTGGTAACATTGCTCCTAAACTATCAGCTTATGTGGAAATGAAAATAATTATCAACATCCTAGAGGCTTTTAGGTTAAGAATCTGTATTTCTTTGGCATTTCTAACTTCTTCTGGCATCATCACTGCTGAATCAGGATGACCACAGGTCAGATTTTTATCTATCACTTCTAAAGAGCTCCTCTTGACTTTGGTAGATTAAGAATAGAGGTGACCTCATATAGGAACTTTCAGGCTCTCAAATGGATTTGGGGGTGTGTCCTGGAAGAAAGAGAATGAGGAAAGACTTTCAGAATTTGTGCAGAAGCATGCATTTTATACAAACAAAACCAGAGAAAATGGGTTATGAGAGAGAATTTGATGGGTTTATGAATGAAGTTCCTGATAATGATTATTTTAGACACTGTATTGAACTATCATATAAAGTTGGTAATTTATGTTGAATATATTTCCACCTGCTACAATTTAGTAAAATCCAAATATGTCCAGTGTATTCTAGGAATATGAATAAAGCATGCAGTATGGAGCCTTCTAGAGAAAGTCCCTGCTTCTAACTTGTTCAGGCAATGAGTACAGGAGACCTTCTTAGAAACTGGATTTATTTACTCATTCCTTTATTCCTCCATTCAACATTTACAGAGGACTTCTGTTCCAGGTATACTCTTCCTCCAAGAATCTCTCAGTCTATTGAGAAACATAGACAAGTAAATAAACCATTTAAATATAGTACACTACATGCTCTGACAACAGTAAGTATATACTCTATGACTCAGCTGGAAAACAAATGCTTCCTCCAGAAAGTATTCTCTGACTTCTTCAGGTGAAGTTTGATTTCTCTCATCTGTATCCCTAAATTTTCTATACTTTCTTCAAATCTAATATTATGTTCTACATATAACCACTGGCTTAATGTGTCTGCCATGGGCCTATGAGCTCCTTAAGGGCAGAGCCATTTTTGTGTGTTTCTGCACAGTGTCTAGAGTAGAGTAGTCTCTCGGAAAATAATAATAGTAGTAGTCCTTGCCATTTATTGTGTGCTTACATTACTTATTACTTATCTCCAGTTATCCTCTTTTCAACAAAGAAATTATTTATTGTCCCCATTTTACAAAAGAAAAAACTAAGGCTCAGAAATTTTAAGTAATTTAACCAAGCATCACACAACTACTAACTAATGGAACTAGTTAAAAGCCCAGGCAGGTGTGACTCCTAAGCCCTTCTCTAGGATTGGCTTAATTTTAAAAGTGTTTTCTATAGTTATTTATTTGACCCTTGGAGTTCATTAGACTCAAACTTAGGGGGACTCTTGGAAGATTCTTATCCAGGTGCTTAGATTCTTTTTTCAGCAGAGATAATTCCAGGTAAAATTACAACAGGGGCAAAGTTGTGTCTCTCTTTCACTCTAAAGTACATGCCATGATTTGGCCCAAAATGTAAAGCCTTTATAGATTTTCCTTGAATTTGACTCTAACATTGAATGCCTTCAAACTTCCTCTTCATCTCTTTTTTCCCACTGACTCCTTTCTTTCATTTAAAAATTCAGTGTACTTCCCAATGTTGATGAAATCTTATAACTGTGCCATGCTCTTTAGTTTTCTGTCAACATATTGAGATTTGTTTTTCTCCACCATCACCAAAACTGTTTTCAATAAATTACCAAAAGTCTTATGTAGCTAAATTCAGTGGGTACTTTAAACACCTTATCCTAATTTCTCTTAAATTACCAAAAGTCTTATGTAGCTAAATTCAGTGGGTACTTTAAACACCTTATCCTAATTTCTCTTCAGTATTAGGCCATTTTGGCTATCATATCTTTTAAAAAATTTTTTATTTTTAAAGATGTGGGGTACAATTCAGGGTTAGGTATACAAATGTTCATTACGCAGGTACCCTTGTTGATGAGGTGTACCCCCCTCCCCCAGCAGATTCCCGTTACTGCCAATCTCACCTCCCCAGGCTATCATATCTTTATTGAAACTCTCTCTGTTCTTCTGTGACAGTGTGCAATTCTGATCGCTTTCTAACATCTTCTTACTCCGTCTCTCATTTCTTTACTGATTCTTCTTTATCCTTTTGTTCTCTAACTGTTCTACATGGTCAATACCACAGTCTTTTTATCTACCCCTTTCTTTTATCCCAGAGGTTTCATCCATTTTCAAAACTCCAATGATCTCTTTCATGCTAACAAGCCCTAAACTCCAATATCTCTAGCATTCAAATTATGGTCCAATATCTCTAATATTGTACCAACTATTTCTACTTAAAGATGTCTTATCATTACCTCAAATTCAAGAAGTCCAAAGAACAACTCAAACATCTCATTATCTTCCTTGTTTATGGTATAGTGAAAGGAACACTGGACAAAGTATCAGGAGATCTGGGTTCCCTACTTCTGTCTCTGCCACTAACTTGGTATTTCCTATTTTATTTCAATAAGAGTTCATTTTATGAAAATCACAATAAACGGTACCTTGGAGGGCACTTATATGAATCTTCAAGGAACTAATTCTAGTTGGAAAGATAAGATATATACATAAGTTCCTACAGCCCAAGCTAGAAAGTGATAAATACCACAAGAGAGGCCTAATTACATTGTTATGATAGTTCAGAGGTATTTATGGATGATGACAAAATGAAAATGTTGAAACATTACTCTCCCGTCTTTCAAAACTATTTTTGAGTTTACTGTCATGTCAGAAACCATCCAAACAACCAGTTGTTATAAAGTGTGGAAAGATGTATTTTATTCATTATAAAACCATAACTCAGAGATTTCTAAAACAGAGTAGTAAGGAAGATATTTGGAGGGCAAGGTGATTTTTCTAGTGTCCTTTGGGGTTACTTATTTATATTTTTAGAATCCAGTGGCTTTCAGAATTGAAAGAGTTTATCTGTGATAAGACAATATCTCCAAATTCAATTGGAATTGAATTAATGTCAACAAGATGTCCTACAAAAAGAATGACAACACTGGATTGGGAGACAGGAGAGCTGTGTTCACTTCTAGGCCCAACACTGTCACTAACTAGTTGTATTATTTTGGACATTCAATGAATCTGTCAAAATGTTTTTTTTCTTTCCTGAAAAGTACACCATTAACTAAAGAGCTATGAAAATAAATTTCCTGAAGTGCACTGCCACAAGAACCTAACAAGTTTGTAAAACAAGTTGTCAGATAATACACAGTGAATTTTGTAATGTCTCAACATCAAATTTCCCTATATAATTGTACTATCTTGATAGCTTATCAAAAATCATGAAACTATAAATAGCCTTTCAGAAACAAAACAGCTTAATGTACAAATAAAAGACATTTGTGTAGATTTTCCACAGTCATCCATTCAGTCAATAAGCATTAATTGAGTGACCAGTGTGTCAGATCCTAGGGATACAACAGTGAAGACAAATATTATGTGTTATATCTGCTCTCAAAGAGATCACAGTCTAGAATGGGAAACAGACAATTATAATAAAGGGAGATAAGTGCTGTGACAGTGGTAAGAACAAGGGGACCACTGGAGCACAAAGAAGAGGACAAATACCTAAACTGGTCTTGCAGGGAGAGAGAGAGAAGTGATTTGGCAAGATTTTTCCTGCAATGAGTTACTTTTAGGTCTAGAACTAGAGGATATAGGCTAAGGAGGCATTTCAGGACGTGTACATTCAAAGGCAAAAGACTATACAACAATATGGAACATGCAAGGATACTATCTTAGTCTGCTTGGGCTACTATAACAAAATATTTTAGATTAGTTAACTTATAAACAACATAAATTTATTTCTTAAAGTTTGGGAAACTAAGAAGCTCAAGATCAAGGTGCTAACAGTGTCTAGTAAAGTCCTACTTTCTTATAGAAAAAGCTTTCTTGTTATGCCCTCACATGATGGACAGGGCAAGGCAGCTCTGTGGGGCCTCTTTTATAAGAGCACTAATCCCATCTTTAAGGGCTCCACCTACATAATTTAATCACGTCTGAAAGGCCATATCATCTAATATTATCACATTGGTAAACAGGGTTCAACATATGAATTTTGGGGAGACACAAATATTCTGACCATAGCAAATATCAAATAGTTTGAAAGAGTTAGAGCAAAAATACTTGAAGGGATTTGCAGATGGTTGGATACTGTGGTATAGTATTTAAGTGTGCAAGCTCTGGAGTGAGTCAGTCTGGCTTAAATTCCAGATCTGCAACTTGCCAGCTGTATAACCTTGGACAAATTACTTAATCTCTTTGGTCCTTGGTTTCTCGTTTTGTAAATGAGAATTTGTAAAATCAGTACAACTTATAAATATACAATTTATAAATATAGGTTTGCTGTGGGAATTAAATAGGTTAAAACATGCAAAATGCTTAGAACAGTATCTGGCACAGAGTAAACCTGTCTCCCTACCCACTTGAATGTCAACTCCAGGAGGGCAGGAAATTCAGCTGTTGATTTATCAGCACTTAGATAATGAGTGGCCCATGGTAGGCATTGTTTAATGAATAAATGGTTATCAACATAACTATTTCTTGTCATGGGTATCATTCTAAGAGCTAAGAAGATTGAATATTCTCAATTGTTTTCAAGGTTGCCCTGAATATAGGCCCACAGAGTAAAGGAGGGAAAAGAACTAGGCAACTTAGCTGTTCAAATTTAAAGCTAGACTGTTTTAAAAAATAAAAGGATTTCTAGTTGAAATCATCTCTTGCCTCTCCTATATTTTTCAACATTCATAGAGTGCTTGCTATATGCCAGGTACATGATAAATGTTTTAAATGCAAGATCTTGTTCAATCTACAGGACAATAGCACCAACATGTGATATTGGTACTATTGTGACCTCCATTTTAAAGACAATAAAACAGGCTCAGAGAGGTGAATTGAGTTGCCCAAAGTCAGGTAGCTCATAAGCTGAGGAGCTAAAATTTGAACCCTGATCTGTGTTTGACCTGAATCTAGTTAGTACAGTACTTGACACATAGTTGATATGCAATAAATATTTATTGAATAAGTGGGTAAATGAATACATCAGTGCATCCATCCTTTTGCAGATGAATTTACAGGTTAGCTTTAATAGTTTTCATGATCTTGATAAGCTCAAGTCAATGTTAAGAGTAAGGGGTGTGAGCCACAAAGAGAAGAATTCACATAGAAAAATCTCTTGGCTAGAAATTCCAACTGAGAGAAGAGATCTGGATTTGCTTAGAAATTACACATACACACACAATCACATACATATAAATACACACACACACACACATACACATCAACAAGACAGTTTGGAATACCTTCAACATGCACATATAGGCACATGTAGACCTACATACTTTTTTTTTAGTCTCATGTTTCTTTTGTCTTCTTAACACCCCTGAAAGGGTGTAAATAATAGAATGTCAGAGCTAGAAGGGACCTTGGCAATTACCTAATCAGATCCCCTCATGTTAACGCAAAAATTGAGGCTCTAGAGGGAAAGTAAATGCAAAGGTCACACAAGGAGTTAGAGTAAGATTAAGAATCTTGGTTTCCTGACTCACAGTTTGTTTTACTCTGTCACCATTTACCATCTCTATTTTATAGATGAGGTAACCAAAGCATCCTAAGAATGTTGATGGCCAGGCTCCTGCCACTTGTCTGCTGAAATAGGACTTGAAATCAGATCTCCTTTATTTTAAATATGAGGCTTGCTGTCATCCAAGTGCTTCTGTCTGGATGCCCAGAAGGAAGATCCCTTCCTATTGAATTAAATAGTGGACTGAGGGTAATTTACAGAAAGCATTGTCCTTTGTTAAGGAAAAATGTCCAAGTCTGCTTTATTTTCATTCCCAAGGAGGCTCCATGAAGGTAGGAATACTGTGTCTTCCTTATTGAATCCACAACACCTAATACAAAGGAAGGCACTTAATAAATATTTGTTGTTGAATGAGTGCCATACTAAAGCCAGAAAGGGAAAATAGGTTGGGTAATGGTTTCCCAGAGGTAACAGATGGACAATCATTAGTGCTGAAAAAGTAGGAATGGATGAGGAAAAGAGGTGGACGAAACCCTTAGACAAAGGAGAAGCTCTTTATCTTATTGAAGCTGCAATCACTCAGCAAAGGCTGAGTGGCTTGGTAGGATTGTGATTGGCAGAGATATTTAAATGAGGCTTCCTTAAAAAATTGTTACTTTCCACCCCACCCCCATTCTCCTTTAAATTTTGTTTCAGTCATTACCCAGGGACCGGATACAGAGATTCCTATGGGGAGTTCTAATGGGTCGATTCAATTTCATCTGGATGACGCCACTTAGCCAAGCATTAAGAGCTACAGCTCCGGGAAAGCAAACGACACAGAGAGGGGGAGAGAAAGAAATTATAACAGGGAGCAATAAATCCCTTCCTTCCCATCCTCCCCTATAACCCATTCACAAGGCCTCTAGAAATCATCTACATTCACAAAACAGCCAGCTAGCAGAGCTGAACACACTGCAACCTCATCCCCCTCCTCCACTGCAGATTATATACCAACACTCCCTGAGCTATATAAATAATCACACGCTAGCGGTATCTATTGCTCCGTTGAGATACCCTGTGTCTACAACTGCAGTTTCTGCTGCTTTGGTTCATCTGTCAGATTGGAGGAGACGGAGGCGGAGGTGGAGGCGGAGGCCGAAGAGAAGAAGGGGGAGGAGGTAAAGGAGAAGGAAGGGGAGGAGGGAAGGGGGAGGGGAAGAGGAGGGGAAGGAAAATACTGGAGGAGGAGGGGGAAAAGAAACGGGAGGAGGAGGAGAAGGGGGAGGAGAAAGAGGCGGAGGAGGAGGAGAAAGAAGAGGAGGAGGAGAAAGAGGAGGAGGAGGAGGTGAACAACTTACCCTGCTGAGCTTTCTTTGGGGAATACGTGCATCAAGATTTAGATCTGCCTGTAAAATCTACACAAAGTATCTGCCACTACAGGTCTGACTCTCCCCCCACCCCGTTATTTTTTTTGTTGTTGTTGTTTTTGCTTTTTTTTTCTTTCCGTTTTCTCTGCTGTGTCAAAGACCAAGACAGAACTATCTCTGTTTCTGGCTCCACTGCCAGTGAAGGAGTTTTCATTCAGACTTTACGAAGAGAGGTGGAGAAACCTAAAGACTCAGGAGAAGAGATCCTCTGAGCCAGATGGGGCATTAATTCTTCTGCTTTTCTCAGCATGGATAAACCCTTTCCTCAAGGTAAGCCATAGAGATTAGCTTTTAAAGACCCCATAATTCTTTCTATGCAATGCACAGATTGCCATTCATTCCAGCCATCCTGTGCTCTGTGTGTCTGTGTGTGTGTGTGTCTGTGTGTGTGTGTGTGTGCGCGCGCGCGCGTGCACGCAGGCGCGTGCGCGCGCAAGCGCAAGGGTAAAATAAAATGAAAACCCTTTAATTGAGATTTAAATGAATCAGCTCTTGTAGAAACCTATACGTATTGGAAATTTATAAGCCGAGATAGAACCCCAAAATAATCCTTTTGTAGCCAGATGCCAATTTGATTTCTAGTCTGTTGACCTTTAAATGCATTCTGGTACTTGCCTAAGCCCCTCAGGACGCAGCCTAACCACCCAAGCTGAGGACGTAGGGAGAGCCCATGCTGAGGCCAGTCTGGCTGCCCAGCGGGCATCCTGTCAGCGTGGGGTTAGTCTGTTATTGGCTCACAAGTCTGGGCTGTGCATCGTTCAGATTTCATCACATCACCTTGCCCTGGGTAGAAATGGCGCAAGCTGACACGGCATAACCCCCCACTTACATTGAGTCAGAGCATTGATTTAGAAATCTCTGGATCCCTGCCTGTGTATGTGTGCACATGTCTCTGTGTGGCATATGGAAATTTTGTCAAAAGTGAGAACCTCTGATCATGTCTAGCTATCCAATAGGCATTTGATAAGACCTAGGGCAATGGTTTGCTGCACACTCCCTAACACACATCTAACTAATTATAATTATCATTCACCTCTGCATTCTGCAAGCCAAGTTGGATGAACAGAAAACAGACCTTGAACTCTTAAACAGAAAATCTATTTTGAAGTGTAAACGATTGTTGCTTTTCTGGGCATATTAAAACCTCGCTGTAACATGATGTGCTATCTCATGAATTCGGATATACCAGGTGTTTAATTGCCTTCCCAACAAGTCAGCTGAATACATAAATACAAATAAGACACAGGTTTGCAATTTATCCACAATGAAGTATTAGTCTTGTTCTCTTTGCCTCTAAACAAACATATACTAAGACTTTATTGTAACATTCTATACATTTTGTTTCTTTGTGTTCTGTTTTTAGGTCTCTCTAGCTGTGAAACAGTCTAGATAGTCATCTGAGTGACTTGGATTTGAAGGTCTTTATTCAGAGTTGAGTAGTTGAGTAGTGAGGAAGTAAAGAACCTAAAGGAAAGGAGGATAATTCTTCATGAAAGGCTTGAGACCAATAAATACAACCAACAAACTCAACATAAAATTTAGAGCATTTGGACAAGAAAGGCCTTTATACCCCCTCATTTTGCAGAAGAAACTGAGGTCTGAAACAGAGGTCACTTGCCCACAGTCACACAAAGTAGAGCTATCATTAGAATTAGAACTTAAGTTTCTTGTGTCTTGTAAAAGGATTTGGGGGTTAAAGAAAGATTCCTACTCCTTAAATGAACAACTAACTTCCCAGAATTTTCCTCAGAATTAGAAGCACATGAATTCATTTGGTATTACAATTTTTCCTCATATTGCTCATCACCTATATCTTTAATAATGCAAAGTCTTAGAACTGCAAGACTCTCTGGTTTGAAATAAGCTGCTATGAGTCTTAATGAAACTATAAGTAATGAATAGGACTGGGGTAGCAAAGTGACAAGTTAAGAGTTAAATGTGGTGAGAACCTGGCAGCTCCAGCAAGATGTATGTGGTAGGAGGGAGGCCCAGTCAGTGGCAGAGAGGTTAGTAATGTAAACTATATACAACTTGGTATTTGTAAGGGGGGAGTGCTTTGATAGAGATGCAAATGCTTTTGCACAGAGAGGGATTTTTAGAGAGCAGACTTTGGAACAGTAGAACTAAGAAAACACATAAAGCCATAGCAGAAACTCCCCCTATGTTTGCTTTCAGTTATTCTGAGAATGAGTGTATATAACAGCAGCACATAGAAAAAAGCAACACACCTCAGAGCCGTTACACAGTAAGGTAGAAAACAGCACTGAACCCATGGGAGTGGGAGAAAACAGGAGCTAGGCTCTCCTTCTCTTCCCCCCTCTTTGAAATCAACATTGAGTCATACTGTGTCAGAAAGGATTTATCATAGAAATCAGAACAGTGTTAGCATAAAAGGGCTTTAGATAGGAAAGTTTTCAACTTTAGTCTCAGCATGGCAGATTTTAGGTTCCAGGGAGAAAATACATTTTCTTTCATTAACAATCATTAGCATTTCTTGAATGGATTTAGATTTCTAGTCCCTAAATTGGCATAAGAAAAGAAATTTTTATTGGGGTTGAACATAGCAAATTCAGGGCTACAGAAAAACTGTTGAGAAAGCTATGAGCACCTGGCCGGAGAGACCAAGATGGGAGTGGGTTTACAATGCATCATTCATTACTGCAGAGGCACTACGTGACAAAAATCACTAGATCCCATCAATGTGCAGCCAAGACTTGTAATCACCTTGGCTTTCTATTTAATAATATGTGATATGTACGTTCTCTTTCTCTCATTTGATAGAATATAGAATCAACTAACAGCACAGTCCGTTTTCTAACTGCTGCTGCTCACAATGAATGGCTCTTTAATGGGTGGATTTCTGAAATATAAACATTCATGTAGTGGTAGTTTTTCATCTAGTCTATGTGCTGCAGCAGTCTCTTGCCTATTCCTTTCTCAACATATTTTTCTCTCTTACCTTCCTTTACAGTATCTATTTCAGTTCATCTTGCTAGCCAGATAGGATTCAGCACGTCCAGAATGGCAAACAATTTATTGTCATTTAATCCTTTTAAAAATCCTACTCAACACCCTGATTTTACCCAGGTCCTACTGTCCACAGTATCGCAGATCTTTCACACTAGATCTAGAGTCCATTAGAAAAAAGACTTTACAGATCAGAAAGAAAACTTCTGAGTTCATCCTTTCAGCTCCCTTACCTGTAAGCAAGACAGTACCTCATCATTCCAGGCTGATGCCCACAACTTCCTTTAATCATCGAACCAAGCATATCAACTCCTCAGTCTTGCAGAAATCTAATCAATATTCAAATATACCTTCTCAACCTAAACACCATATACCCTTCTGCCCTCCAGACAGGATCCCCTTTGAACATGGTTTGTTATTGGCTCTGAGTCATTTATAGTATGACCTAGATTTCTCCACACTTCTGGGCATGTTCCTGAGGTACCTAGTGACATCCCCGGAATCCTGTCTTTGGAATTTCACATGATTATCTCTTGTAACTTTGAGAACTTGTATACCTTCCTTTGAAACATTGCTTCTTGGCATTTTCCATGTGTTTTGAATCTACTTTCCTTTGGGAAAAATCAATGAGTGTAAACTGCATCTAGCATGTATATTATTGTTCTTACAGTGTAAAGGACTTGAAGGCCTCCACATATTCTTTAGCTGATTAATGGGACATAAATCCATTTTTTTTGTAAATTTGTCAAAAGACTCTTCCCAGTCCAAAGCTTCTACATCCATGTACCCTCCAAACCAAATGAAAAATGTGTTCTTTTGTATTTGGGTGCCCAAATGAAAACTGCCTATTCTTTTTCAATGCTGAGAGTATGAAACTATAAAGATTCAGCAAACATATTGCAGGGGGCTTTGAGTGCAGTTAGATAAAGGAGACATACATTTTGCTTTGGAATACTCAAAGAAAGGAACATTGCCTAACTTATCCTCAAGGACTTGAAGATGCAGATGGTATGAATAAAAAGAATTATTTTATCAAATTGTGTAGTTATAGAAATACCATAATGGAGCAAGGTCCTTCAAGATTATCCAGGCCACCCCTATAATTATATAGATAATGAAACTGAAGCCCCCCAAAAGTAAGTGATTTGACAAAGGTGATGTAGATATTTTAGTCTTAGAGTCTCCATAGTGTTTATTTTCATTCTCTTGTGCTGTTCATTTAACACCAAAACAGCTAGTAAAACGTGAATTTTTTGTCAGTCTGGTTCTTTGATGCGATGTGCCAAACATGTTATTTTTAACCAAATTAAATCTTTTTTTCAAAATATGAACAGATGCAAATTTTGCTAATTAGGTTTGCATGGGGATATAGCATCAAAAGTCAACTGAATCTAGTCATATTATTAGCCACTGAGTTCTTTATTAACTGCATCTTTATTTTTCCTGTTATTGAGCTTTGGGCCCATTTCAGTGTTGTGTTTGCTTGCTTATGGAAGCCTAATCAAGCACTGTCCTCTATTGCTTGTTCATTTCTATTACTCATTCAAGCTATCCATCACATACAATAGTGTGAGTAATTGATCTATTTTGAGGATTCCTGAAATTTGATGGATTTCAAATATATACTTTATTCATACTAGTGTCCCCTAGGTCCTAATGCTTCCAGGATGCCTCTTGGATTTGTGTTCAGGTTTTCTTGTGTACATCTTTTTGGCTCCAGTTTTCTAGGTGGTGTGATGTAGCAGTCTACTGTTTGTACAATATTTTTTCTCATGGTCATCATTATCACTTCTAGGCTTGATCAAATCCTTCAGGGAATGATCACCCACCTCTTTCTCATTGTGGTACAATGGAGATGCAAACATATGCTTTCTAGATATTCAACTTATCTTAAATATGGTATAAGAATGCTGCTGCCCTTTAAGAAAACCAGTTTACTGTATAAGGTCAAGATGTAGAAAAGCATTACAAGCATATTCTGCTTGGTAAATCCCATCAATATGGAGTTGACTCTGGGTGGTAATAGGTACAATTACAGGTGATATTTAAAATAATTCAGGGCTTGTCTTCTATAGTTCCTTCATCCCCAATATTACTCCCATGTGCATAAAAGTTTGATTCTGGAGCCACCATGCCATTTAAAAAGAATCGCTTCCTCAGTAAGTTAAAGCATTCCATAAGATGAAGACAACCTCAAGATCATTCGTCTTAGCTTCCTCAAACTCTTGGGAAGCCTTTTTTCCCTATTACTGTACAAACAGTTTAATCACTGCCCTCTGTGTATCTGCCGTATCTCTGCCATTATTGCATTCTGCTTGCTTGCCTGTATTCATTGAATCAAGCAATGTCCTTTCTCATGTGTTTATTTCTGTTTGTCATAAATTACACTGAAAGGAGAATTTTGATTGGATATGATATATATATATATATATATATATATATATATGAGCAACTTCTCATGGGAGACTTTTGAGGTTTGCTCTTTTGCTTCAGCACTGCTTCAGAAAGTGGTCTTTGCATTTAACGTTAGGTTCAATTTATATTAGAATTCTGATGCTCAAGGGTTACACTTTTCTGCTAGAAAATACCTGAGTATGTTAGCTGCTCCTGTGAACCTAGGCGTTTAGTGGAATAGCAAAAGAATCAACTATATAATTTTTGTTACTAAATTGCTTTATACTCTACAGACTTGCTTATAAAGAAGTAGGTGAGGCCAATTACAAAATAAAGGTGTAACATGAAGACTACTGTAAAGCAATTGAACGTAGTGATGGTGATAGGGCCTGAGCTTTGTTGATTCCCTACAAAAGACTTATTTCTGTGCGTTCTCATTTATTGTTTTTATTCCTTCTCTCCTAGGATTTTCTGATGTACCTTGAGGTCCATGTAACTACAAGGGCTCTTCTTTATCACCATAAGTGCCACCCAGACCCAAAACCACTCAGAGCTAAAAAATCAAGGCAAAATGGATGCTGCAGTGACAGATGATTTTCAACAAATTCTGCCTATTGAACAGCTGCGCTCTACTCATGCTAGCAATGATTATGTGGAAAGGCCTCCAGCCCCCTGTAAACAGGCCCTCTCAAGCCCTTCCCTTATTGTGCAAACCCACAAATCTGATTGGTCTCTGGCTACCATGCCCACTGCTCTCCCCCGCAGTCTCAGCCAGTGCCATCAGTTGCAGCCCTTGCCTCAGCATCTGAGCCAATCTAGCATTGCCAGCTCAATGTCCCATAGCACCACTGCCTCTGATCAAAGGCTCTTGGCCAGCATTACGCCCTCACCTTCAGGCCAGTCCATCATCCGAACCCAGCCTGGAGCAGGGGCCCACTCAAAGGCTGATGGTGCTCTGAAGGGAGAAGCTGAGGAATCTGCAGGGCATCCTACTGAGCACCTCTTCATCTGTGAGGAGTGTGGGCGCTGCAAGTGTGTCCCCTGCACAGCAGCTCGCCCTCTCCCCTCCTGCTGGCTGTGCAACCAGCGTTGCCTTTGCTCTGCTGAGAGCCTCCTCGATTATGGCACTTGTCTCTGCTGTGTCAAGGGCCTCTTCTACCACTGCTCCACTGATGATGAAGACAACTGTGCTGATGAGCCCTGCTCCTGTGGGCCTAGCTCTTGCTTCGTCCGCTGGGCAGCCATGAGCCTCATCTCCCTCTTTCTACCCTGCCTGTGCTGCTACCTGCCTACCCGTGGATGCCTCCATCTGTGCCAGCAGGGCTATGATAGCCTCCGGCGACCAGGCTGCCGCTGTAAGAGGCACACCAACACTGTGTGCAGAAAGATCTCTTCTGGTAGTGCACCCTTTCCCAAAGCCCAGGAAAAGTCTGTATGACCTTCCCACAAGATGGATCCAGAGCTTTTTCCTCCTAGACCCCATCAGTAAAACATAAGGCCTCATCTTTGGAGAGGGGGAAGAATGATAAACTAGCCAAAGTTAGGGCCTCACTTATTTTGTTCCTGCAGTGTCAGGAGAATGACCAAGTACATCCTGGTGCAGGATGCCTTGTTCTTTCTTGCAGTATCTATCCCACTACTCTTAGTCCTTTTACACCCCGCCAGCTCAGCCCTTATGGCTGTCATGGCAAATTCAGGTGACATATGGGTATGAGGTTTGGACACTGAGGACTGACAGAGCCAGCAACGTGGAGGTTTAGGGGCTCCCCAATGTAATGCCTCTCGATGCAGGCTCTGATTGTCACTCTGCTTTCCACCGTACCTTTGGAAGCTTTCTTCTGAGCTGGTTTTCACAGGTACATGTGGAACAGCGTTCAACCTTCCAGGGAATATGACCCCTTCTCCCTGTTACAACTCTTCTATTCTTTATCCCTCTGTCTCTCCCTCTCCTTTTACTTCACTATCCCGTTCTATATTCTGTCTGTCTTCATTCTCACCCTCTCTTTTACTTTTCCTCTTTCTTTCATTTGTCCCCTCCTTGTCATACTAATCCTTTCTCTGCCTGTATTTCTATCTCGTTTGATACATATTTTTCTCTCTCTACCTGTCCTTCTTTCTCTTTCTAACATGTCCAAAAGTGCTGACTTTCCATAGGTGTTTCCTTAGACGCCAAATTTTGCTATGCTATACTACTTACTAATTTTTATTAAGGGAAATGGATTACTGTAATGAACTGATCACTAGCAATAGTCTGTATCCCGATGTGTGTGTGCATTCACAACCACTCTCACTTGTTTGTGAGCATATGAGGCAAAGTTAACTTACATTTCCAGGTTTAATTAGTTGGAATTTTGCTCCCATTCCCAATAATCGACTTATAGTACTGACAGATTCCACTAGCATGTTGAGTAGGGTAGTAAATCAGGATGCTCATAACTTTGTATGTCTGACCCAAGTGCCAAAGGCAGACGTGCTTTATAGCTAAATGAACAAAGCAAAGGATATTACAGAGGTATGTTCTCTCTTAGAAGCTAATTGCCCTGAGACTGCATGGCTCAGGCCTTAATAATGGACATAAAAAGTCATAAAACTTTAGAGCTGGAAGGAATCTTAACTGTTAATCTAGTTCAATGCCCATATTTTACAGATGGGAAAACTGAGGCCTGGAGATAGAAAGGTACTTGCCCAAGGCCACACACTGAGTTAATAGTAGAACTGGGACTGGAATACAGGCCTTCTGACTCCTAGTTGAATATTCTCTCCCCTGTACCACATTGAGTCATGGGACTTTTTCCTAAGACTCTATTAACATTGACAGAAAGCCATTTCCATCCAATTACTTTTCAGGAACCATGCCAAGTTAGTGTGGCGGTCTTTCTGCAGTGCATGGTGGGTAGCTAATTAACTATCATGCATTGAGGCTGCCCCCAGTGGACATCACCTTTGACCCTGTCACCTTGTAGAAGCTCAAGTGTGGAAAAGAAAAGCTTAAAGAAGCCCTAACCAAGCTGTATCTTCGCCATTGTGTCTACTCTTTGCTGCACACACTGTGCTTGCTCCTGGCTTTGTCTGCAATGGCAGCTGCCTGAGAACCTAAATTTCAGCAACAGTGAAAAACTGAGATGAAAGATGTATAATTCAGAGAACTGACTTCTCTTAAAAAATACAGAGAGCCTGTGCTGTGAACCCCCTTCAAAGGGAAAAGGCTGCAGTGGTGATGGCAGGCTCCTAAAGACTGCTGCTAAAAAAACACAAGAATTATATAGTTTCCCTCTGTAAGTGAATCCAAAATTCACTGAGGAATTCAGAGATTGAGGGCACTTGCTTGAAATCAAGGTGCTCCAACTTAGTTTAGGACTTCCAGACTCTAGCTTTATAGATCATCTCTTTTAAAGTGTGCATGGGTGTGTGTTGCAGGATGGAGAGGTGGGGAGAAGAATATAGTCATACACAAGGGAAAGAAGGGGACATCCATGTCCCTTTTTTGGGTACATAATTACAGAAATGTGTGCCACTTAGCCTTTGTTGGTTCTAAATCTTTCTGAAGTGTACTGACATTTGGGCTGCACACAGCCCCACACCTTCACTTACACCTCCTCTTCTAGAATTGCTTTGCTCTATTTTTGTATATATAAATATGTTATGATGATTACTAATAATGTTAATGATATTGCTGCAAATGGTGCCATATATAAGGTTAGGCTTCTTGGAATATTTATAAACCCAAACCAATACCTGTAACCTCTTATGTTGCTTTCAGATCCTTCCATTTTAAGTCACTTTTTTATCTTACAAGTCTGCCTGGTTGTACTTTAAACTTACCTACCCCTAAAAGCTGTGCCCAGTTCTCTGGGTCAAGCTGGTGATGAGTAGCAACACACACTTCTCTGCTTCTGCCTGAAATTTGCTTAGAGCTCAGTTATCTAAGGATTCTCTGACACTAGTGCATTGTTCCTGGAGCTAAAGTTATTCTATGGATGTTTGCTTATTAGTTTCAGGCCCCCAAATAACACAAGTCCCTCCTCCTTGATATCCCAATATTGCAGTCCTTACTCAGGCAAATTGTGCACTGCCAGAGGGGCCCTGGGCTCTGCCATACACCCAGAGGAGCTCTTCTCAGTGTATTTCTAAATGGCCTTACACTTGGTAGGAGAAACTGAAGGGTTACTCAAACGCAGTTGCAATCTGCAATCTGCTGCTGAGTCAGGGCTTTTACTTGTGTCCAAGTTGGCCTGATATGGACTGCATCTGGTTTACGTATAGATGGGTCCTGTTGGGGTATGCGCATGGATGTGTGAGTGAGTGTGCATATGTATCCCTTCTGTGATTTTATATATAAATATATATATGTAAATATATATTCACACATCTCTATATATTTTAATGTATTGCACATGTATATTTAAAATATATACGAAAGAACTCTAAATCCTGCAGAGAGGCTCTGTTTTCATTATTTTTCTACTTTGTGTCATGTACTATATAAACAGGAATATTTAGAGGGTGTTTCCTGCTTAACATTTTTTTGCAGTTAAGTCATCTGTTACCCCCTTACTCTACTGCTTTCCACATATATTGGTCCCTTGATACATCTCATATGGTATTAGCCAAGACTTTTCCTTTGGTTGTAGCCCATCTTCCCTCATCACAATAGCTATAATAAATATAGTGAATACATACAGTGCTTGCTATATGCTAAACACTATTTTTTACATATTACCTATATTAGCTAATTCAATCCTCAAAACTCTACAGTGTAGGTATCATTCCAATCTCTATTTTACAGATGAGAAAACTGAAGCACAGAGAGGTTAAATGACTTGCCAAATATAACAATTGTAAATGGTACAGCTACAATTTAAACCAAAGTCAATGCTCCAGAGTCAGGTATAGAAGTCTGGAGCATAATGTAAACCATTCTTGAGTAACAAGCCTCAAACGGTGAATACTCTTTTCCCTAACGCCAGTTCCCCACCTGCAGCTTAGGAGTTGAAATAAGTGTACGTCTATGTTCAAAGTAAAGCAATACTTACAGACATATATTAGCTGTCTTGCTTCCCAAAATGGTGTCATTACAAACTTCTCTACTACTCCCCTTGAAAATATGCTTGCAGCCAGTTACCATTTCTCAAAGAGGTTATGATGTAGAGCTAGCAGAGGAGCATTTTTATTTGTGCCAGAGAAGTTAAGTGGTTGTTTAGCCTTATCTTTATTGACCAGGGAAAACTAATTCAATATTTTTCTGCACAAAGTAGAACTGAATCCATTTTTGGAATTTGAGATTTGTTGGAGCTGGTGACATTCACACTCACTTATTATATTGAGTGCATTCTTCTCATTCAAATGTAAGCAATCCACTGATGACCATTGATCCATCTAATAACTTTCACCATCAGCTTCTTCACACTAAGAATCCTTTACCCTAGCATGATTTCAGAGCCAATAGGACCTTAAAGAACATGTAGCCCAAGGTCAACATTTTATAGTCGGAGAAAAAGATGCACAGAGAAGGAAAATGACATGTCCAAGGTCACACAGTTCTGAGTTTGAGTGGAATTATGACTTTATTCCAGAGTTCCTAACTTCCAGGTGTATCTTAGCCAGTGTTTCTTAGAAAATAGGGTTTGAAGCAAAAGTTTATGTGCAATACTGGGAAGTAGGAGTAAGGAAAAGGGTAATAAGGTAGAGAAGGAAGAACAAACATAAAGGGGTATATCACTGAGTTGGCCACAATCTGTTTCATAGCAAGCTAATTTCTCAATCTTTTATGACAAGCCATATGAAACTACTACATCTCCCTACAGCCCATCTGGGGGAGGAAGGGAGAAGAACTCATCTGCTAGCTCCCATCTCATTGGTCAAATTCTTCCCCATGTGATATTAACTTCTCTGCACTTTTGGGTAGGGCATGGGTGAGCACCCAAGCATGTACCTTGGTATCTTACACCTAAGCAACCATGGAAAGCATTATGGCTCCACTACAGAGCTAGGCAAGTGTGTGGTATAGAGAGGTGTTTAAACTTAAAGTGTTACACCATGCTGGTGCTTTTCCCTTACATCTTCAATCACATTCATTTAAAATGAATTAGACATAACCTATCATGTTTAAAGTACATAGGGCTTTATTGTGACCCTCAGAAATATACCACATTTTTCTTCCTGAACCGATGTGTTATCTAACTTGTTTCAAAGGGCTTCTTTTTATATGGAAATGAAGTTCCTAGTTCAATTAAAGAAATAACAATGTCTAAAAATATCATTTTAAAAAATAATTTTCTTGACTGGGCTTGGTGGCTCAGCCTATAATCCCAGCACTTTGGGAGGCTAAAGTGAGTGAATTGCCTGAGCCCGCGGGTTCGAGATCAGCCCAGGCAACTTGGCAAGACCTTGTCTCTACAACAAATCAAAAATTATCTGGGCACGGTAGCGTGTGCCTGTAGTTCCGGCTACTTGGAAGGTTGAGGTGGAAGGATCGCCAGAGCCCAGCAGGTCGAGGCTGCCGTAGCTGGGAGCGTGCCACTACACTCCAGTCTGGGCGACAGAGTGAGACTCCGACTTAAAAAAAATAATAATAATTTTCTTTATTTTTATAACTTTAGGGTACAAGTGATTTTTTGGTTACATGGGTGCTTTGTAGAGAGGTGAAGACATCTGGACTTTAAGTGGACATGTCAGCCCCGTTAGTGCACATTGCATTCAATAGGTAATTTTTCATTCCTCACACCTTCCCATTTTCCCTCTTCTGAGTCTCCAGGGTCCTTTATGCCATTCTATATGCTGTTGCAGACCATTAGCTTAGCTCCCACTTATAAGTGAGAGAGGTTGTTACTCAAAATATCCTTCTTATTATAAAAAGGAATTTCATCTTATTTAACTTTTCAAAAAGCATATCTAAGTCAACATATGTACGTAAATGCACACATGCTCAACTAGGCTCCAACAGCATAATAGCAGAAAAACTGGTCAAGCTAACAAATTCAGAAAACATTGGCTAAACAAGGTATTTTGCAACATGAAAATAAAGCAATCTGCTGGTTGACTGCCCTTTTTTGGGTTATATCTTCATTTTTATTTATTCATTTATTTGTTTGTTTTAAAGATGTGGGGTACAATTCAGGGTTAGGTACATAAGTAGTAATCATACAGGTGACGTTTGGGCTTCCCATCGGTGCTTACTTCACCTGGTTTGGGATCAGGTACCCTTATTAGCGTTATGTGCCTCCCCTCCCTCCCTCCCCTGGCAGTGACCCACTACTGCCAATCCCTTTCATGTAGTATGATGATAAATGTTCAGGGTCCACTTATGAGTGAGAATATGCGGTACTCAGTTCTTTGTTTCTGTGATAGATCTCTATGTATGGTGTTCTCTAAATCCATCCAAATTACTGCAAAGTCCATAATTTTGTCCTTCTTTATAGCTATGTAATATTCCCTCATGTATATGTACCACATTTTTTTATCCAGTCCACTTTCAATGGGCAGCATGGTTGGTTCCATGTTTTGCTATTGTGAATAGAGCCGCAACAAACGTGTGTGCAGGTATCTTTTTTATAAGATGATTCGAGTTCCTCCAGGTATATTCCCAGAAGGGGGATTGCTGGGTCATATGGAAGGTCGGTATTTAGATCTTTTAAAATTGCCACACTGTTTTCCACAGAGGCTGTACTAGTTTACATTCCCACCAACAGTGTAGAAGCGTTCTCTTTTCCCTACATCCTCTCCAGCATCTATTGTTTTTTGAGTTATTGATGATGGCCATCCTGACTGGAGTTAGGTGGCATCTCAGTGTGGTTTTGATTTTCATTTTCATTTATTTGATGATTACTGAGGCTGGGCATTTTTTTTATGTGTCTGTTGGCTGCTCGTATGTCTTCTTTTGAGGAGTGTCAATTCATATCTTTTGCCCACTTTGTAATGGGGCTGTTTTTTTTTCTTTTCAGCATGTTTAAGTTGCTTGTAGATCCCAGATGTTAGGCCTTTGTCAGATATACAGTTGGCACATATTTTTTCCCATTCTGTGGACTGTCTTCCCACTCTCCTAATGGTTTCTTTTACTTTGCAGAAACTTTTCAGTTTGATGGGGTTCCACTTTTCTCTCTTTTCTCTTATGGCATGGGCTTTTGGAGTTTTGATAAAGAATTGGTTGCCTATTCTAATTTCTGTAAGGGTTTGACCGGTTTTTAAAAAAATTTCAGTCACTAATTATGATATCACATAGACACATTGTAAGAGTTATACTATCTCTTATTCTTATACACAGTAGTTCCCTGTGTCCTATAGACCATTCTTACATGAAGTCAAATCATTTAGTGATAAAAACATTTCATTGGTAATGCTTTCATATTTATGTATAAGGTTATAAAAACATTGAATTCATTCTACTGATTTAATTCTTGATTTTTATATAGGAAAAGATGAGTGTAAGGGAATTCTGAACATTTTTCTAGGTGAATGATGAAATCAAGCTAGGACCCAAAACAACCTAGCAAAACTCTTCTCCAATGACTTTTACTTTAGTAAGCCTGGTAGTTACTTCTCAGCCTTCATTGTAACTGATTCATCAGGAACATTTGATATAGCTGTTCACTCTGTCCTCCTAAAATCACTTTAACCACTTTGACTTCCAGGACACCATGTTTTTCTGATTTTTCTCCTACTTCACTGACTGCTCCTTCTCTGTCTCCTTTGCCGGATTCCCTCATCTCCCTCACCTCTTCATATTCAAGTGTTCCGTGGATTGTTAGTGCATATCTACTCTTTGGGAGCCATTCATGTGGTAATAACTCTAAAAATTATATCTCCAGCATGGACTACTCCTTAACCCCAACCCCACTCATATCACCAATTGCCTATTTCATATCTCTAATATCTAGTAGACATTTCAAACTAAGCTAGTCTTTTCCACCTCAAATCTGACCTCTGTAGCCTTTTTTATCTCCTTTAATGCCAATTTCAACATCTTAGTTGCTCAGATAAAAAACTTTGTAGTCATCCACTAGACTTTTTATTAGCTGTGAATGTAGCCACAATTCTCAACCTTCAAACCCTCATTTAGTCTCCTCCTCTGATGATTTAGTAACCCCTTTGAACCTATGACCTAAGCTTTGATAATATTGAAATTCTTGACCCCTTTATCCTAATCTAGGCCCATATCCTTACCTTAACCCTCAAAGTTGTCATCACAAACACTACCAGTGTTGCTGCTTTTAAAGGCCAAGATAGACAAGACAGAGAAAGGCATCTTGGGAATTGACACTGGTTATTGTCAGGAATCTTGCTGTCATTAAAACCCAAGTTATATATGTTTGCTCCCAGATGTTTATGTTGGCCAATATCTTGGAAAAGAAGAGGGTAATTCTGACCCACAAGTTGTCATTTTCTAACTAACAAGGCAATCTGTTTTACTGTACCAGATATCAATCACGTCTCTCATGGTAAAAGACACAGATGACAAGAATCTGGAAGCTTCACAGTACTTGAAGAACTGACTAACTCTGCTGAAAACAGAGGCAGCTATGTAGGCAAACACCCTAGCTTTATTAATATAAGGCTTTAATATCAAGCCACATGCATACTCTTCTACTGTAATAAGATGGGGTGAACCATACATGAACCCTGAAGAGTCATTTTGAAGCTATGTCCTAAGGCCTAAACTAAATGAGATCAAATGACTCTCTTAGCCCTTTTTTTCTAGGCCCATACCTTAATCTTCAACTTCAAAGTCTTACCACTTTAGTGACAAAAAGAAAAACTAAAAAGAAAATCCAATGAAAGGGACACTCATTTGTTTTATTTCTGCCAATTATTTATTTATTCATATATGCATTTCTTTATATAAAAATGTTTATATTATATGAAGTTTCCAAAAGACTCTGATATTCAGCTTTAAAGACTTGGATAAAAAACCATGTGTTTTTGGATGGGGACTCACATACCAAAACTTAACAATTCATTTTGGGACACTCATTTCTATAATATCAGAGATTAGTTGGCTTAAACAATTTTACTCCATGATTTTTTTTTTCTAAATGGTCCCCTTCCAATGGTAGTAAAGTCCTTCCAAGGAGGAGAAGGCCTCAGGTCCATTTTAATACATAAACCATATTGAAAGAAAGAGAGAAAAAAGTAGTGGGAAGCAATAGTAAATATGGATCCAGAAAGAAAAACAAGGATTAAGAAAATGAGCCTTGTGAAAGAAAAAAGCTCTATAACCAGTTTGCTCCTTTCACCTAAAAAACCATTTTACTAATTCCTTGGTTCATTTGTACTCCTTTTTGACCTTGACTTGTGTCAACACTTTTCTTTTTCAAACTCCTACAGCTCTTCAGCGGGAATGATTCATTCTCTCTCTCTCTCTTTTACTCTCCCCCCCCGCCCCCGCCGTGTGTGTGTGTGTGTGTGTGTGTGTGTGTGTGGTGTGTGTGTGTGGTGTGTGTGTGTGTGTGTGTGTGTGTGTGTGTGTGAATGAGAGAGAGAGATAGAAGTGGATGGAGACTTGACCTCTCTCCTAGTGGTTCAAAGTTAGAATATGCCACTGACACTATCTGCCTTTCCAACTTCTGTTGAGGATATGTTCCATAGTACTCGGATAACATAATAAATGACAAAGTTTCTCTCCTTCAGAGAGAAATGCAAGACTGGATTTATAGTTTTCCCTGGATTGGTTTCTTCTGAGTCAGTGTGGTGTTGTGGAAATCATAGTACCCTGAGACCAATTAAATCAGAATCTTTGGAGGTAGGGCTGAGGAATGAATTTTTTAAAGCTCCCAGGTGATTATAATATGCAAACAGATTTCAGAAAGCCCAATCACTTCATTCTATAAATGCAGATAGTGAGGCCAAGAGAGGGAAAGTGACTTACTCATAACCACACAGTGAGTCAGTGACAAATTTAGGAGTATAAGAATCCGGGTCTGCAGACTCCTAGGCCAGAGTTCTTTTCTTTATACTACACTTTTTCTTTCTCTTCCCTATGCCTTATCTGTACCTTTGCTTTCCTAATCTGTGTGAAGAAAATAATAAAGCCTAGAGATTTCATGAGAATCATTAAGCAGAAGCATTTTTAATGTACAAGTTTTCATAGAAGTGCAAATGAATTAATGTATAACATATATGTGAGGCTGAGTCCCTAAAACAACATTATGAAAGTTTTTTATTTTAATCAGTCATTTGGGTTATGGGTCTACCTGATAACATGTATCAAGACTGAACACATATAGGTTGTATGTGACTTTAAACTGAACTAGGCCTCAGTGACAATCAAAATTAGGAGTTGAGGACAGAAGTCATACTTTTTTTTCTCTTTCCCTTGCTGAATAGGGATAAAGAGAAATATAAAAGCAATGGGATATTTGGACTTTTTATACTCAGTCAACCACAACATAGCCTTAGGACTGAACTAGCCAAGGGTTTCTTTCTTTCTCCCTCCCTCCCTCCTTCCCTCCTTCCCTCCCTTCCTTCCTTCCTTCCTTCTTTCTGATAGGCAGCTGTAAAGAAAGATTTTATTTTTGAATTAATCATATATTTGTCATTATGTTTTAAATCTCAAAATATTATTCATCCTCCAGATAACACAACTTAGTGTCTTTACATAGCAACTGTATTTTGTGTTTTGATAGTTTAGGCATATTTCAATGATTTCAGATTTGTGGTTTCATTATAAGACAGCTCACACACCAAACTCAAACAATTAGCCCAGGGTTTCCATGGCCCTGGTTGAAGGGAGGAGGTCAAAAAAGGATGTCACTTCTGAAAGGCAGTACCCATGGAAAGCCAAGGGGGAGGGGTTGACCACTAGGAGGAACTTCTGCTACAGAAGCCAGAAAGGAGAGGAGGGCTTTCTGACTTGGCTGATCTGAGGAAGTAAATTATTTGGGGATCTAGTACTCCCAGAATAATCTGTAACCACAAGAAACACACTTCCTGAACTTTAGAGCCTTAGAAGAAGATATTTATACTCCTTCCTGTGCAGATATTGGGAATTTCCAGAGGGGGCCTTTTCTATTCCCCTAGGAGTCATACATCTGGCTACTTGTTTATTTGGTAAAAATGGAATTCTGTACCATTTATAAAATGAACCTTTTGTGTCTTCCTTACTTTGAAAGTATAATACACATTCCCAATTCATTATTTATTTTCACCTACGATTTTTAAGTATTTATTTGAAAGTTATATTTAAATACAAAATATATTTATTTAACAAAGCATTCCTTTACCCTCTTATTTGAGTTATGCTAATAAATTAAAATCAAGCCATGATTAAGTTAGGTAATTATATATGTCACACTACAAGCAAGTTTTAAAAATCTATTTAATAAACATATTCTCATCTTATCTTGAAATATTTCCTCTTTAAGGCAGAAATAGACAAGGAATTAGTAAGAATCAAGAAGTCTACAAGTAAAGTGATAAATACTTACAATTTAGACCCATATAAGGCAGGAGTTTCCTTTCAGGTAACTAAGAGGGGATGGACTATGCTCAGGAAAAATTAGATTGCTTAAAGGCCATGTTTCAGGGATCTGTGATTTCCTAGAAAATATGACTCAAAGAGCTCATTGCTAATAATTACACTGCCAAAGAAGTTCTTGTACTTTGCCTGACAACAATGAACGCAAGAGCCTAGGGATAAGCTGCATAAAGTAGCAGGTGGACAGAATGAGAAACCAGACTTAGTCTGTAGTTTTGAAGGAAGGGACAAATTTGGTTGTGGTAACAGCCATAGGTGTTAATAGTAGGAGAAACTGAAATCTATTTCAAAAGTGCTTCAAATAAGCAGAATAGAGATTGGAACCAAAGAGAATGCATGAGAGGCTAGAGCATACCCGAAGTCTAGAAGTAACATCGAATTTAGAATCAGAAGATAACGATAACACACAAGGTTAGGCACGATGGCTCATGCCTGTAATTCAACACTTTGGGAGGCTGAGGTGGGAGGATTGCTTGAGCCCAGGAATTCAAGATCCACCTGAGCAACATAGACCTCATCTCTACAAAAAGTTAAAATTAGCCAGGTATGGTGGCACATGCTTGTAGTCCCAGCTATTTGGGAGGCTGAGGCATAAGGATCACCTGAGCCCAGGAGGGGGAGGCTGTGGTGCGCTGCAATCATGCCACTTGCACTCCAGTCTGGGTGACCTAGTGAGACTCTGACTCAAAAAAAAAAAAAAAAAAAATAACACACAAGATAGCGTGCGATGGGGATAGCCAGCCTTAAGTTTTATTCAAAGGATTATAGCTGGCTCTACCATGTGCTGGGCTACCTTTGGCAAGTTACTTAGCCTTTCTGTGCCTGATTTTAAACCCAGGAACCATGACTCTAAAGGTTTTGTGTGCTTAACTACTATTATAAAAATGACTATATGAATAGGGTCATAATATGTCCCAATTTGCCCAGGACAGTCTTAGTTCATACCCCTTATCTCTAAGAACGTGTCTTGACATGACTTATATACAACATTATGTTTAATCCCACATTGTTTTATTATCCATCACCCGCTTCAAGCCCTGACCTCTCTTCTTACGCAGCCAGCTTACATTCCCCTTCTTTCCCTAGTACACTTGCCTGACAAAATCTAAATCTTAGTTAAATATAACCACTTGTCCCACATTTTCATCTAAACAGATAAATGTGGTTGGAGAAAAACACAAAACCATAAATTCAAGTGTGTCCTCAGTAACACCAGGCATTTCTACTCCCTCATTTCAGTTTATCTCCATATAAACTCTTCAAAAGGACTATTTCACACATATCTCTCATCATACCTCCAATACCCCCACCTCCTCCATCCCTCCACTTCCAGCCTATGACCTTGCTACATATCATTGGGAAAATAGAAGCATATTCTATTGCAAGGCTTTTGAACCAACTATCTATCAAGATAGCTCTTGACAATGTCACCAATTATTCTACCTTGCTAAATCCAGTGGTCAATTCTCAGTCATCTTACTCAACTTACCAGTAGCATTTGTCTCAGCTAATCACACCCTCTATCTTAACATAACTTACCCCCCAAATCCTAGCAGAGCTTGAGACAAGGACTTGCATGCAGTTAATTTATTTGAGGGAAGTGACTCAGAGAACAGTAGAAGGAGACTGAGAAAACTGAACCAGGAAAGGATGGGACATCAATCCAAGGGTATGTTATTGATCTGTTTACTACTACAGGCAACTGTGGATTATTCCCACTGAGGACTCTCTAAAAAGCCATGAATAATATGCCCCAGAATTTTCCACCAGACAGAGAAGAGGAGGGTGTTTGTCCATCAAATTGCATCTCCCACTGATCAAGTGTAAACTTAGAGGGTATTAACTCACTCGCACTTGCAAGTTCATACATGATGTAGAATCACTGAGCAAGATCCTGCAGGTGTCCCATATCGCGATAGCAGAAAAGCCTCATGGCAGGAAGCAATGGTTTGAGATACAGCTGAATGAGGTAGCATCAAGCTACACCTGCATACAGTTACTACAGCAATGGCCTGAATAAAAAAAAAAAGTAGACCGAGAGTATGTGAAATGAGGCTTAAAAGATATTTGACACACCTTCCTTATTGAAACATTCTGTGTTCGGCTTCCAGCACACTATACTCTCCTGGTTCTCCTCTTACCTTATTTATCACTCCTTCTCTGGGTTCTTTGATAGTTCTTCCTCAGGTTCCTGAATTATAAATATTGGTATGCCTAAGGTTTCAGTTCTTAGTCTGCTTCTCTATCTACAATTTACTCTCTTGATGAGTGGATCTCAACTAGTCCCCAGGATTTAAACACCATTTATATACTCACAACTTCCAAATGTATATCTCTGCCTCAATCTCTCTCCTGAATTCCAGACTGCTTAAAAGTTTAATGATAATATAAAATTTAACATATTTAAAAGATAAATATTGATTTCTATACTGTTCAGTTTTCCTCCATCTCAGTAAATGATGACTCCATTCTTCCAGTGACTAAAGCCATCCATCTGGAGGTATCCTTGACTCTTGTCTTTTTCTTGTATCAATTGGTCAACAAATCCTTTTGGCTTTACCCTCAAAATATATTCACAATTTAACCACTTCTCAGTATCATTACTGCTACTACCAGGTGTGATCCACCCTTATCTCCTCCCTAATTACAGCAACTTTCTGATTCTACTCCTGACTCCTCCCCCAAAGGTCAATCCCAACAGAGAAACCAGAATGATTGTTCTAAAAATAATGGCCAGATCTTGTTGTGTTTCTGCATAAAATCCTCCAATGATCTTCCACCTATCTTAAAACCATGTTCATGAACTCATAATTATTTAACCACGTTCATCTCATTATGACCATAAGGCTCTACATACTCTTCCCCTGTTATGTATATGGCCAGCTCTCTCATTTAATTCAAGAGTCCATCCAAATGTCACTTCCTCAAGGAGTCTTCCCTAACTACCCTAAATTAGTATTTCTCACTATTTTATCTTCTTGTTGTGTTTCATTTTCCCCACAGGACTCCTTACTACCTGATTATGTTATATATTACTGTTGAATAAATAAATAAATATTATGGGAATTTAAATTGGAGCAATCTCTCTTGAAGTCAGCATTGCTCTATGTATTGCTCCACTCTTTTCCCTCCCAAAACTCTTCCCTCATCCCCTGGAATCTCTACTTTCATTTGTCCACTTTTGGATTTAACTAAAAACCTGAGATTACACTGCTTTCCCTTCAGCACTCTCGAGTGGAGACTGTTCATTCTTCCATATATGCATCACTTCATTCCCAAAGCAACCTAGACCCCCGGGAGGTTAAGGTTTGAATATTATCTTCATAGAAAGTGTTGACTAAAAGTTGTATGATCTCTCTCTCTCTCTGGCAGAAAGTATAAACTGGAGAAAAGGAGAACAACAGCAGAATCTTACCTTTAAGTTGATGCTTATCATGATTAGAGAAAAGAGAGTTCTGCTGGCAAGAATTCCAATTACATAACAAAGGCAGATTCATTGGGTTTCTTTACTATAATAGTACTTCCAGAGGAATACATTTGGAAACAACTACCATATAAAATAGAATAGATACCAATTATTGAGTTCCTACTACATTCCAGGCCTAAAATTAACATTTAATCCTCATGACAACTTTATAATGTGGATGTTTTATCACTATTGACAATAGATGTGGAAACTGAGGTTTTGAAAAGCTGTTACTTGCATCAGGCAATAAAACTAACAAATGAAAAGGAAGTGATAGGATTTAAAACCAGACTTGTCTCAATCGAGCATCATGTTCTCTGCACTCTCCAACACTACCTTCTTTACTATTTATATCTGTGTAAAATGTGTGCATGGAAATTAACATGCATTTTTTATCTTACTAGTTCTATCAGCAGCTTTACTTACTAGATCTATACCCTCCCCTCCTTAAATTTCTTTCCTTCCTTGGCTTCAATTAAACTAAATTTTCTGGTTTATTTAGCTACGTTCCAGTCTCTTTTTCTTCTATTCCTCTACCTGGCCAATACTGAAGTCCTCAGAATTCCTCCTGGACCTTTTGTTTTCCAATTCTGCATACTTTCCCCAAGAAACATCATTCCAAAACTCTTCTCTGGCCCCCAGAACCTCTACTTTTTTCACTTCTCCAGTTCTGGAATTAACTATAACTCCAAGATTATACTCATATGACTTCAACTATACTGATGATTTCCACTTTTTTTTTAATCTCCAGCACACACCATTTTCCAAGCTCAATACTATATCTAACTGCATTCTCTATATCTGCATATATTATAGATACCTCAAGTTCAATATGCTCAAAATTAAACTAATTAACTTTGTTCTTAAATCTGCTCATCTTCCGGGATTCTCAAACTCAATAAACAGTTATACACTCAATTGCTCACGTCATACGCTTATAAAACTTTCCTATCTCTTATTTCTCTTTCACCTCCTGTGGACTATTCATTTTCCCCAATGGGACATCTTACTACCTGATTATACTATATATTGCTGTTGAATAAACAGATGAATATTGTGGTGGGAGTTTTAATTGGAGCAATGCTTTTTGTCTTGTCATTCTTCTTTCTTAAAAATCTCTCTAATCTATAAACTTTTCTATGTCTCCACAATCATGATATACTAACCAATAATCTATTAACAATGCCTGCCTTACTAGTTTCCTCATAAAACCTTTTGTCCCCACTCCAATATTTTCTTCACGTTGCAAAGAGTAATTTTTAAATGCAAACTTTATTATGTCATTATCTTGCTCTCCATTGCTCTTTGTAGCTCCCTGTTATTAAATCAAAGTTAACGTTGCCAAGCCCCTGCCTACCTATCTCCTATCTCATATTCTACATTTCCCCCCTCACTTTATTCCAGATATACTGTCTTCTCATTTTCTTCAGCATACCAAGTTGTATCCTGCCTCAGGGCATTTACTATATAGGTATATCAGAGCAAACCCCTTTACATAGCTTACTCCTATTCATTCTTTAAATCTTTTAACCATCATTTATCCAGGAAATCCTTTTGTTTTGGTCTCTTGGAAAGTAGATTATTTCCTTCATTATACACATCTATAGCATTTGATGCTATCTCTAACCACACTCATAATTATTTAATTACATGTTTATTTCTGTTTCCTAATGCTAAAATATAAAATTCATAAGGGCAAGAATAATGATTGTATTGTTAATTCCTGTATCCTCACTAACTGGCATATTGTATAAAACTATTGGGAGGAAGAAAAGCACATATCAATGTACTACAGCATAGTCCACTCAGAAATAAAATAAATTTCAGGTTATTTATCATTTTGAATTATTAATATCATTACTCCCTTATACTAACTTGTAAAATTGAGCGATATATGGGGGGGGCAAAGAAAACAGACTTGTCTTTTGGAGGGCAGGTTCCTTGTAGTACAGGTTTCCCTCACTAGGTAAGTCTTCTAGGAACCCATTGGCATCAGCGGACCAGGTAGCATTGTTGTGAGGAGCTGTGTTCAGCTTCAGCGGATTTTTTTTTTTTAGATTCTTTCAACGCCTTTGCCTATTTTATGATGGGTGATTTATGAGTGCACCTGCCCACACCACGCTGAGTGTTCAGCAGTTTTTGACCAAAAATGGCATGACCCCCATGCCTCACCCTCCCCTATTCACCTAATCTCATCCCAAGCAACATTTTTTAATTTTAATTTTTTTTTAATTTTAAAGTTGTGGAGTACGAGTCAGGATTGCATATGTAAGTAGTTTAGGTACAGGTGAAGTTTTGGACCTTCTATTGGACCTCACTTCGTGTGGACTAGGATCAGGCACCCTTACTGAGGTCATGCGCCCCCCCCAGTAGTGTCCTGCTACTGCCAAACTCTTTTTTGTAGTATTATGATAGGTGTTCAGAGTACACTTATGAGAACATGTGATACCCAGTTCTTTGTTTCTGTGATAGATCACTGAGTATGATAGACTCTAAATCCATCCAAGTTGCTGTGAAGTCCATACTTTTGTCCTTCTTTATGGCTGTGTAATATTCCATCATGTATATGTACCACATTTTTTTTACCCAGTCCAGTATCGACCATGGATGGTTCCATGTTTTTGCTATTGCAAATTGTGCTGCAATAAACATGCATGTGCAGGTATCTTTTTTGTAAAATGATTTGAGTTCCTCAGGTATGTTCTCAGAAGGGGGATTGCTGGGTCATATGGAAGGTCAGTTTCTAGTTCTTTTAGAAGTCTCCACACTGTTTTCCATAGTGGTTGAGTTAGTTTGCACTTCCACCAACAGTGTAGAAGCATTCCAAGAGACTTTTTTTGTTGTTGTTTTCCTGGATGAAAAAAGTCCTCAAAGGTATATACTTTGCTGATACAGAAGAGATGAAACCAAAAATGGCAGAAGCACTGAAAGGCAACAAAACTGATGAGTTCAAAAACCATTTTGAGCAGTGGAGAAAGCTCCCAATAGGTGTATTGCATCAAATGGAGAGTACTTTGAAGGTGACTGAAATTTAACAAAGTAAGACTAAATACACAGTTTTTTATAAATAAATTCTTGGGGTTTCTGGGGGTCCCCCTCATATGTCTTTCAATCATGTGTAGAACTTAGACCTATACTTAACTTTCTATTGTGATCCTATTATAAAATATGCCTGAGCTGTTGACTAGAAATTTTTAAATGTTTGTTATATACCACTTGAAAGTCATGTATTATTCCAGTCAATGCCAAAATGCTCAGAAGTACTTTTAATTCTTCCTTATTTCCTACTGTGATTTTTCAAATCATGTTACGTCAGGCAGGGTTGACTCATCTTGGAAAATATACTCATTTGACTTCCCTTACTTTTACTTTCAAATAGAGTTCCTTACATTACAATTTAAAAAAGGAAAAATATTTTTTTATTTTCCTCTCTTGGATACAAAAGCAAGACTCAACTAACTATATGCTGTCAACAAGAGACTCACTTTATTATAAAGATATAGATAGGTTAAAAGGAAATATGTAGAAAATGATATACAATACAAAAAGTAATCAAAAGAAAGTGACTATATTAATATTACATAAAGTAGCCTTCTGAATATGAAATATTACCAGGAATAATAATATAATCTCATAATAATAAACAGGTCAATCCTCAAAGAAGATATAGCAATTCTAAATGTACATACAGCAAAATCAACCCACAGTGTAGAAGAAAGGAAATAATAAAGAAAGAGAATCAATGAAATTGAAAACAGAAAAGCAATAGAGAAAATTAGTGAAACCAAGAGCTCTTTGGAAAGTTGCAAAACGCTTAACAAATCTGATCAAGAAAAAAAGGGAGGAAGAAATGAAAGGGGAAATAGACAAAATGTGATCATAGTTGGCTAGTTCAACATACCTTTCTCAGTAATTGATAGAACAAGTAGTTAGAACATTAGTAAGGATATAAAAAACTTTATCAACCAACATGTCTTAATTGACATTTATAGAAAACTACACTATTTTCAAATGTATATGGAACATTCACCAAAATAGAACATATCCTGGATCATAAAACAAGTCTCCACGAACTTAAGAGGAGAAAAATCATACAAGGTATATTCTCTGGGCATAATGGAATTAAATTGGAAATCTATAAGATATCTAAAAAATCCCTAAATATTTGGAAATTAACAACACAACCACATGGGTCAAAGAAGAAACTACTAATTAAATTCAAAAATATTTTGACCTGAATGAAAATGAAAACATGCACATCAAAACTTATGGGGTGATGGTCACCCAGACTTCACCACTATGCAATATATTCATGTAGCACTTGTTTTGTCACAGGCACAAAGTAGTGAATATGAGAATAAAAGAAAGGAATAAGCATGGTAGATATCAAAAAAGATAACTGAATCCAATATAATTCAGAAATTTTTGTATAAGCCACTAGGATTACGAAATTAGAAAAGTTAGAAATGAGAGATTTGTGTAAATTTATACAAATTAAAAAACTTGGGGGATGTAGCTAAAGCAGTGCTTTTAGAGGGAAATTTATGGCATTAATGTTTATATCAGAAAGGAAGAAAGGACTCAAATCAACAATCTGTTTCTAATTTAATACTTAGAAGAAGAAGATTAGGCTGTGTGGTGGCTCACACCTGTGATCCCAGCAATTTGAGAGGCTGAGGCAGGAGGATTGCTTGAGCCCAGGAATTTGAAACCAGCCTAGACAACACAGCGTGGCCTCGTCTGTACAAAAAAAATAAAGAAAATTAGCTGGGCATGGTGGCACATACCTGTAGTCAAAGTTACTCAGGAAGCTGAGGCAGAAGGAGTACTTGAACCCAGGAGATTGAGGCTGCAGTGAGCCTTGATCATGTCAAGTCTAGGCAACAGAGTGAGACCCTCCCCCCCTCACAAAAAGAAAGAAAGAAATAGAAGAGCAAAATCAACCCACAGTGTAGAAGAAAGGAAATAATAAAGAAAGAGAATCAATGAAATTGAAAACAGAAAAGCAATAGAGAAAATCAGTGAAACCAAGAGCTCTTTGGAAGGTTGCAAAACGCTTAACAAATCTGATCAAGAAAAAAAGGGGGGAAGACACAAATTATGTATAACAGGAATGAAAGTACAAATATCACTATGCAGTCTACATATATTTAAAGGATAATAAGAAAATACTATGAACAATTTTATTCCAAGAGATTTCACAACTTAGACAAAATTGACAGTTTATTTCCTTGAAAAACCAGATTTCCAAGATTGACTTAAAAAATAGAAAATCCAATTCAGTTTATATTTTAGGAAGACATTTAATTCATAATTAATTAAATATACTACTGGACCAGATGGTTTTCACCGATGAATTCTATAAAACACTTAAGGAAAAACTGATATCAATCTTACACAAATTATTTCAGAAATTAGAGAAGGAGCAGACACTTCTCAAACAATTTTTAGGTGAGTTTTACTCTGATTTAAAAACTAAGATATTATAAGAAAAGAAAGCTACAGAATAACATCCTTTATGAACGAAAACACAAAAGTATTTAACAAAATATTAATAAATTGGATTCAGCAATACACATATAAAGGATAATGCATCATGACCAAGCGGGGTTTATCCTGGAAATGCAAGGTCACTTTAACATTTGAAAATAAATTGTTGTTATTCACCATATCATCAGAATAAAGGGAAAACCATATGATGATCTTAATAGATGCAGAAAAAGCATCTGGAAAAAATCAAGATCAATTCATGGAAAAAAAAAAACAAACCTCTTAGCAAACTAGAAATTGAAGAGAACTTCAACCTGATAAAAAGCATCTACAAAAAAGCTCTACTGCTGTATCCTTAAGATTGGGAACAAGGCAAGGTTGCCCACTCATGTCATTTCTATTCAACATTGTACTGGAAGTCCTAGACATTGCAATAAGGTCTGTATAAGAAATAAAAGACATAAAGCATGGTACTGGGACAAGGGCAGGCACATGGGCCAAGGGAACAAAATAGAGATTTCAGAAATAAATGCAAATACCTACAACCAACTGACCTTCAATAAAGCAGACAAAAATATACACTTGGGAAAGGACACCCTATTCTACAAATGATGCTGGGAAAATTGGATAGCCACTTGCAGAAGAATGAAACTGAATCCCTATCTCTCAACATATACCAAAATTAATTCAAGATAGATTAAAAACTTAAATGTAAGACCTGGAGTCATAAAAGTCTTAGACGAAAACCTAGGAAAAACTCTTTAGGACTTTGACCTAGGCAAATAATTTCTGGCTAAGACCCCAAAAGCAAATGCAATAAAAACAAAAATAAATAAGTGAAACTTAATTAAACTAAAAAGCTTCTGTTCAGCAAAAGAAATAACAGAGTAAACAGGCAACCTACAGAATGGGAGAAAATATTTGCAAACCATACGCACATCTGACAAAGGACTAACTTCCAGAATCTACAAATAACTTAGACAAATTGGCAAGAAGAAAAACAGTAATCTCTGATAATCTGAATTTCTTCAGAGTCAGTTGTAACCTCACCTTTTTTGTTTTGATTGTGTTTATTTGGACTTTCTGTCTTTTTTTATTCTATCTGGCCAGGGGTCCATCAATCTTATTTTTCCTTTCAAAGAACCAGTTTTTTGTCTTGTTGATTCTTTCTATGATATTTTTGTCTTCTATGGCCTGAAATTATGACTTTATCTTAGTGATTTGGATTTTTCTGCTGAAATTAGGATTTAGATGATCTTGCCTTTCTAGCTCTCCTAGGTGTGGTGTTAGGTTGTTTATTTGTGATATTGCTATTTTCCTGATGTGTTCATGCAATGCCATGAATTTCCTCTTAGCACTGCTTTCAAGGCATCCCAGAGATTCTGATAAGACATGTCTTTGTTTTTGTTTGTTTCCAAGAGTCTTCTCATTTTTGTATTGACCCAGAAGTTGTTCAGCAACATGCTGTTTAGTGTTCGTGTCTTTGTGTGTTTGGGGGAGATTTTGATAGTGGCAATATTTATTTTTATTCCACTGTGACCTGAGAAGATGCATGGTTTTATTTTGAACTTTTGAAATTTGTTCACACTTTATGTCCAAGAATGTGATTATATTGGAGTATGTTCCTTATGCTGATGAACAGAATGTATACTCTATATTTTCTGGGTAGAGTGTTTTGTAGAGGTCTATTAAATCCATTTGCTCAAGTGTTGAGTTAAGATTCCAGATCTCCTTGTTGGTTTTTTGCCTCGGTAATCTGTCTAGGGCCGTTAACAGGGTACTGAGGTCTCCAGCTATGAATGTGTGAGTGTCAATGTCCTCTCTTAGTTTACTTACTAATTGTTTTATAAAACGTGGTGCTCCTGTATGGGTACATATATGTTTAGAATGGATATTTCTTGCTGTCGATTGAGCCTTTTACCATTGGCGCCAGATGATGCCAGGTAGGGTGTGGTGCAAAACTCATGGATTCTTTGATTCGATCCTAAAATGAATTTTAGAGTAGTCAGCAAAGTTTTGAAACAAAGTGTATTAGAGAAAGAAGAAGAGAAAGACAGAGAGAGACATGCCAGAGTTGGCATGGGAGAAAGAAAAACTGCACCTTTGGCTTTTTACAAAATGCCTGATATACCCATTTAGTGATTAATATGCTAATGAGTAGGCAGGGGTATCTGCTCCCATCTCTCTACCTCTGATGGATAAGAGGTGGTCTTTTCCAGGGAGACTTTCCAGACTTTTCAATACACAAGTTCATGAGCTAAAAGGGGTCTTATTATCATTTCTATGGCTTTTTGATTCCTGGTCCGGGAATCACCTTGATGGAGTTTTCCTTAAGTGAGCTGAGGGGGTAAGGTGGACTAGGAGTTCACATTGAATTCACATTCCAGCCCATAGGTTCATTCAGCCTGCCAAGACAATGTCTGGATGCTTTCTAAAACCTGCCTATAAACACCGGTTATGGTGGCTCACGCCTGTAATCCCAGCATTTTGGGAGGCCAAGGTGAGAGGACTGCCTGAGCCCAGTGGTTTGAGACCAGCGTGGGTAACTTGGCAAGACCTCATCTTTACAATGAATCAAAAAATTAGCCAGGCATGGTGGTGCACGCCTGTGGCTCCAGCTACTTGGAAGGCTGAGGCAGAAGGATTGCCTGTGCCCAGCAGGTTGAGGCTGCAGTGGCCATGAGCATGCCACTGCACTCTAGCCTGGGCAACAGAGTGAGACTCTGACAAAAAACAAAAACAAAACACAAAAACAACAACAAAAAACCTTGCCTACAAGAAATGTATCTATATATGCCTAACCTGCAACAGCTACCCTGACTCATCTTCCCCCTTAAAGATGGCGATAATAAATAAGTAAAAAAACAGGTGCTGGCAGGGCTGTGGAGAAAAGGGAACTCTTCTACACTGTTGGCAGAAGTATAAACTAGTTCAACCTCTATGGAAAGCAGTGCGGCAATTCTTAAAAGAACTAAAAATTGATCTTCCATAAAATCCAGCAATCCCTCTCTTGGAAATATACCCAGAGGAACATAAATAGCTCTACCAAAAAGACACCTGTACACAAATGTTTATTGCTGCACTATTCACAATAGCAAAAAATGGAACCAACCCTATTGCCCATTGATAATGGACTGGATAAAGATAATGTGGTATATATCAATGATGGAATATTATGCAGTCATAGATAAGAACACAATCATGTCCTTTGTAGCAACTTGGATGTAGTTGGAGACCACACATAAGTGGGCTATCACAGAAACAAAGAACTGAATACCACATGTTCTCACTCATAAGTGGGCCCTGATCACAAGTCACATTAGCACAAGGGTGGGATCAGCAGTTGCTGGGCATTGCTAGGGAAGGGAGGGAGGGAAGGGGAAGGAGGAGGGAGGGAGGGAAGAGGGTAGGGGGAACATGACAACACAATGGGTACCTGGTCAACTACCAAGGAGAGTGAGGACCACCTAGAAGTCCAAACTTCACCTGCATATAGCCTACTTATGTAGTAAATCCTCACTTGTACCCCACAACTTTATATTAAATAAATAAATTTAAATTTAAAAAGAAAAACCCATTAAAAAGTGGGCAATGACATAAACAGACATTTCTCAAAAGAAGATACACAAATGGCCAACAATCATACAAGAAAATGCTCAACATCACTAATCATCAGGGAAATGCAAATTAAAACCACAATGAGATACCACCTTACAGCAGTCAGAATGGCCATTATTAAAAAATAGATGTTGGTGCGGATGTAGTGGAAAGGGAATGCTTATATACACTGTTGGTAGGAATGTAAATTAGTACAACCTCTATGGAAACTGGTATGGAGATTTTGCAAATAACTGAAAGTAGATCTACCAGAAATCCCACTACCGTCATTATACAAAAAGGACACCTGCACTCACATGTTTATCACAGCACAATTACTCACAATTGCAACGATATGAAATCAACCTAAATGTCCATCAATTGATCTGTTGTTAAAGAAAATGTAAAATATATATATATTTTACATATATATGCCTTGGAATACCATTCAGCCACAAAAAGAATGAAATAATGCCTTTTGCAGCAACTTGGATAGAATTGGAGACCTCCTAAGTGAAGTAACACAGGAACAGAAAATCAAATAACACACGTTGTCACTTATAAACGGGAGATAAGCTATGGGTCTCCAAAGGCACATAGAATGGTATAATGGACATTGGAGACTCAGAAGGAGGATGGGAAGTGGGAGAGGGATGAAAAACCACCTATTGGGTACAATGTGCACTAGAGAGGGTGATGGGTACATTTAAAGCCCAGACTTCTTTACTACTATACAATGCATCTATGTAACCAAAAACCACGTGTACCCCTAAAACTAGTGAAACTTTTAAAAAATTGTAAAGAAATAAAACTATATTCTCAGTGACATTGTGTACATGGAATATCCTAATAAACCTCTAAAATTGCTATTAAAATAAGAAGCAAGCAAGGTCACAAGATACAAAAGCAACATATAAAAGTCAATTGCATTTCTTTAAACTAGCACATAATAATTGGATATTGAAATAAAAAGCAATTAAATTTAAAATGGCATCCAAAAAACATAAATTACTGAAGATTACATATAACAAAATATATGAAAACCTGTACATTCAAACCTGTAAACTTTGCTGACAGAAACTGAAGAAAAATAAATGAAGATATACATTATATTCACAGATTGGAAGACTTAGTAGTGTCAAAGTGTCAATTCTTCCAATATTAATTCATAGATTTAACTCAAGTTCATTGACATCCCAACAGGTTTTTGAAATATATTGACAAACTAGTACTAAAATTTATATAGAAATGCAAAGAATCTAAATACTAAAAAGAATTTTGTAAAATAACAAATTGGGGATACTCACACTACCTGATATCAGACTTACTATAAACACAGAGAAGAGTGTCAGGATAATTACATAGAAAGAATTATGTATATGAAGATAGATATATCAAGGCAAAATGCACCGATTAAGTAAATGAGATGCTCAGTCTAGAGTGAAGAATTAAATAAATATATGTTTTGCTATTGTAAATAGTGCTACAATAAACATGTGTGTGCAGGTATCTTTTTTGTAGAGTGATTTAAGTTCCCGGAAGGGGGATTGCTGGGTAGTATGGAAGGTCAATTTCTAGTTCTTTTAGGAATCACCACACTGTTTTCCGTAGAGGTTGAACTAGCTTTCATTCTTTGTACCTCACATCTTTAAAAAAAAAAAAAAAAGCCCAGACTTCACCACTATGCAGTTTATCCATGTAACAAAACTGCACTTGTACCCTTTAAATCTATCCACATAAAAATCAATAAGTAATAATATATATGTTCTTTATTTTAGTGTAAAGATGTAGGGTACAAGTCAGGATTAGGTACATAAGTAGTCTATGTGTAGGTGAAGTTTGGGTCTCCAACTGGTCCTCACTTCCCCTGGTTTGGGATCAGGTACCCTTAATGATGATTTGTGCCCCCCTCTTCCCTGGCAGTGTCCTGCTACTGCCATTCTCTCTCGTAGTATTGTGGTAAATGTTCAAGATCTACCTATGAGTGATAAAAATAAATTTAAAACTAGAAAAATAAGTTGGAGCCAAGGCAAAAATAACTTTAAATGTCCTGATGAAAGCTATAGGAAAAATAGTTGTTTTATGTATAGAATGATACTTGAAAGAGACAGGGATACAAATTAAGATACAAAGCAGTGAATATGAGAATAAAAGAAAGGAATAGGTGTGCCACGTATGTACAAAAAGAGATAATTGAATCAAATATAATTCAGAGGTTTGAGTTTAATTCACTAGAATAGCAAAATTGGAAAAATTAGAAATGAGTCGTTTTGGTTAAAATGGATTCCATTTATACATTTTTAATTTTATAGCCCTACAATATCAATCTGTAAATATAGAACAAGGGCAAGACTTGCATAGAGGTGATAGCTGATGCTATGAGAAGGGAAAGTATACAGAGAGGTGAGAAAAGAAATTCTTGGGTTAAGGTTTAAAGAATACTAACTTCTGACAGCAAGAGCATAAAGAGGGAATCAAGTAGAAAGGAAAGAGTTCTGAATTTTCACTGTCAACTTGCACTGTTCCGTGTTCCCAGGACTGAGAAAACTGGAAATGAGCAGATGAAAATCAGGAAATGAAAATACAATTATATTACTTTTTCCCCCAAATTGTCTAGTTAACCTTTGTTTGTTTTTCTTAACCTAATATTTACAGAGTGCTCAGTAAGTTCTAGTACTCAATATAGGGTCTATGGGTTTTTTTGTTTTTGTTTTTGTCTAAGGACATGAAATATGGGTGACTGCAAGCCAAAGACTTTATAAGGCATATGCTTGTTTGCTCTTCACAAGTTATAACACAACTAAAGAAAAACATTTTTAAACACTATAAAGCTACAGAAAGCAAACTGTTTGGTGTTGGCAAAAAGATAGTCATATAGGTTAATAGAACAGAATAGTACATATAGAAAGAGACCTACACAGTCATGGTCAATTGATTTTTGACAAAGGTGCCAAGGTAACTAAATGAAGACAGGAGAATCTTTACAGTAGGTGGTGCTGAAACAACTGGATATTCATATGCAAAAAAAAAAAAAAAAAGAAAGAAAGAAAGAAAGAAAAGAAAAGAAAAAAGAAAAGAAACAGTTTAAATACTCCATGCATACAAAAATTAACTTGAAATGGACACTGGAAAAAAATAGAATCTTCAACTTTTGTGTAAGCAAAAATTTCTTAGGACACAAAAAGCATGAGCTACAAGAAAAAAAACACTGATAAACTGAATTTCATCAAAATTTAACTCTCATTCTTCAAAACATACTGTTAAAATAAAAAGACAAGTCACAGGCTGTGAGAAAATGTTCACAAAACAGATATCTGCCAAAGGACGTATATCCAAAGTGCATAAAGAACTCTCAAAACTCAATAACAATAGTAATAAAAGGAAAACAACCTGAAGAAAAAGTGGGCTAAAAGTTTGAACAGGCCCTTTGTGTAAAAGCCGTTTGTTAATTTTTCATTTTTGTATAAAAGAAGACATATGGCCAATAAGCACAGGAACAGATCCTCTAGAAACCTAGTCTTTAGGGAAATACAAATAAAATCACAATGTGATATTACCATACACACACTAGAATGGTCAAAATTAAAAGATGCCCTGTATTGGTAAGGATGTGGAGAAACTGAAACTCTCACATCTTATCTATGAGAATATTAAATAGTAAGTACAACCACATTGGAAAATAGTTCAGCAGTATGTTATAAAGCTAAACATCTGCTTTCCATGACTCTGTGATTCCACTCTTAGGCATTTATCTCAGATAAATATAAAAATATTTCCATAAGACTTGCTCTTGAATATTTATATCAGCTTTTTCATTACCAGCCCTAACTTGGAAACAACCCAAGTTCCCAGCAACAGATAAATGGATAAACAAATTGTGGTATATCCATACAATGGAACAGTACCCAGGAATAAAAATCCTGCCTATGTAATAAAGCCTCTATGAAAACCCAAAGGACTGGGTTCAGGTAGCTATCAGATTGCTGAACACTTGGAAGTTCCTGGAGGGTGATGATCCCTGAGAGGTCATGGAAACTCCATGCTCCCTCCCCAGTATCTTTCTCTATGCAACTCTTCATCTATAACCTTTGTAATGTCCTTTATAATATTGGCAAACATGTTTCCCTGAGTTCTGTGGGCCACTCTAGCAAAATAATCAAACCCAAGGAGGGTGTCACAGGAACTCCTGATTTATAGTCAATCAGTCAAAATCACAGATTATAACTTGGGGCTTGTGATTAGCATCTGAAGTAAAGGGCCAGTTTTGTGAAACTCAGTCTTTATTCTGTGGGATCTGATGCTACTCCAGGTAAATAGTATTAGAATTGAGATAAATCGCAGGACACTCAGCTGGTGTGCACTGGAAAATTGCTTGGCATATGGGGAAAATCCCACATACATTTTGTGTCAGAAGTGTTATGTTGAGTGACTGTGTGTGAGTAGAGAGAAACAGTTTGTTTTCTTCAGATTATCACCTGGAGCAGGTCTTTTCTTTTTCTTTTTTTTCAAATATGCCCTCTGTTGAACTCATTTACATCCCTTCTAACATTTGAACCCTCAAAATATAATCAGGGTGCAGGCAGTATTATCCCTTTTTGTCGGTTTAAAATATGATTTCGTGAATTGAAAAATAATAACAGGTCATTTTTTAATGTTTTCCTCCTTCATATGACAAAATTATTTTCAATGATAATCATGTACAAAATCTGTACCTAATCTATGAAAAATTATTATTTTGATTTTCTCTTAAGTTTTAAAGAAAAATTAATTTTAAAAGACTAAATTTCTATTTTAAACATATTCAAAGAGTAAAATATTTCATATATGAACTAAAATTTTCACTTATTAAGCAAAGAAAGTTTATCTCACAGTTCATACTCTGTTCTGCTGCTTTGATTTTCAAAACAAAGCTCCAAGTAGTCAAACAAAATGATGGAATTTAAGTAACTCAAACATTTTTTTCATAAACTTTATCATCTCTGTGCTATCATTATTTCAAATCCACCATTTAAATGTGGAAATATGTAGTACTAGAGGGGTTGATGACACAAACTGAACATGGCAAGCTTGAATGATTAGAGACCACTATTGAACTAACTCCTCAAATGAATGTGTGTAGCTAAGTCTGCATATGTCATGGGCTGACTACATAACTGGGATTTCTCTGAACCAACTTCTATATAAAACTAAAGAGTAAATGGTCAAATGTGCTACTTTGCACCGGCCGTGGTACCTAATGCCTGCAATCCCAGCACTTTGGGAAGCTGAGGCAAGAGGATTGCTTAAGCCCAGGAGTTCGAGACCAGCCTGGACAATATAGCCTCATTTCTCAAAAAAAAAAAAAAGTACCTGGGGCTTGGTGGCACGTGCCTATAGTTCTAGTTACTCAGGAAACTGAGGCAGAAGGCTCCCCTGAGCCCAGAAGGTCAAGGCTGTGGTAAGCTGTGACTGTGCCACTGTACTCCAGCCTGGATGATAGTGAGATCCTGACTCAAAAAAAAAAAGTGCTAGTTTGAAGGTTACACGTAGATTGTTAAAAGTCAACAGTATCAAATGTTTAGAAATTAGCCTAACAAAATATTTTTCAATCAAAAAGGGGTGGGAAAGAATCATATTAGGCAATTTAGATAGAAAAGAAAAATGGTTTACCTATATTAATTTCAGATAAATTATACTTTTATACACAATAATATTAGGTATACAGAGGGTCACTACCTAATGGCAAATGTTTAATTCACTACAAAGTTATAGAATTTTTAAACATATTTGTACCTAATAAATAGCCTCAAAAATATAAAGCAAAAATTGATAGACTTACAGGATTTTAACATAACTCAATTAGGTCAAGGAGACAAAAATATTCAGAATAATATATAAGATATCTTTATTATAACTAAGAAATTTGACCTAAACTTACCAATATGACCCCCAAAATATAAAATTTTTGAATAGTTCTTGAACTATAAAATAAATTAAAACAGTATTTTGAAATATTCCTACAAAGAAAACACCTGGTTTAAATAGTTTTACAGGCAAGTTCAACTACATTTTAAGAAAAAGATCTCACGACCCGCCCGGGCAACTTGGCGAGACCTCATCTCTACAACAAATCAAAAAATTAGCCGGGCGTGGTAGCGCATGCCTGTAGTTCCAGCTACTTGGAAGGCTGAGGTGGAAGGATCGCCGGAGCACAGCAGGTTGAGGCTGCGGTGGCCAGGAGCGGCCACTGCACTCCAATCTGGGCGACAGAGTGAGACTCCAACTCGAAAAAAAAAAAAAGAAAAGAAAAAGATCATTCTAATTTTAATCAAATTCTTCTAGCAATGGAAAAGAAGGACTGCTTCTTAACTTATTCTTTGAAGGCAGCATAATCATGATAACAGAACCAGACAAAGACATTATAGGAAAGGAAAATGACATGTCCATTTCATTTATAAATATAAAGCATAAATGCTACATGAAATATTACTAATTGAATCCAATGGTTGATTTTATGCTAAGGATGCAAGCATAGTTCAGTATTAGAAGATGTATAAAAGTAATTAATTAAATTAACATATTAAAAGAAAAAACTACATGGTAATATAAGCTTATTATAGAAAAAGTCTTAGATACAATTTTGACTGTGGAAAACAATGATGTCTATTTTCCACTAGACAGGAACAAGGAAGAATATAGTCCTGATGAATGCCAGCAGCCATCCTATAACTTTAAAGGGAGCCAACCTTAAGATGAATCTGACCTTATGGACAACAGAATTCAAGGAATAGATTTGAACAGGAGATATACATTTTGTATTATCAGCATATAAATGGCATTTAAAGACATAAGTCTAGTTGAGGGAGAGGGAGTGAGTGTGGATGAAGAGAAGAAATCCAAGAATGGAGCCTCATTGTTTGGCAGTTACTCAGTGAGCCTTATGGCAATCAGTTGAGACTTACCTTAAAGGGTCAGAGGAACCAAATATCTGAATTCAGTGCCCCTAATAAACAAGCAAATTATGAGTTCTCTAGTAGTCAGAATTGGATAACCAAAAGGTTCATAAGGGCCTAAAGGTATATGCTCAGATATGCTTGTACGGCCTCCCTTGAATTTCTCTAATCTAGAAGAGGATGCTATTTCTGAGAAAGAATAGGCCAAGATTTCCTCCAGTGGAGAAGAATATCTGTCAGCTAGGTTCAGAGGGATAAATTGGGTAGGTCTAAGAATGGGGTTAACCTCAAAATGGTCATGCCATTTTTTTTTTTTTTTTGAGTTGGAGTCTCACTCAGTCGCCCAGACTGGAGTCCAGTGGCTGCTCCCGGCCACCGCAGCCTCGACCTGCTGGGCTCCGGCGATCCTTCCGCCTCAGGTCATGCCATTTTTATAAGTTTACTTTTCAGTATTGCCAATACATAGAGGTAGGAATGAAAGAATAAATTGGCACAAAAAAAATTATCCCTGGGTGCAATCAGAAGTACCGATTGAAAATAAATTAAGGAAAAAAAAACTGAACTGCATTTTCTATCATATGTGTTTCCAAAATTAACTGCCCTATGAATATCTTATGTAAAATGGTAGCCAGAGGACAAAGATGAATTAGAACAGTTCCACAGGGAAACATAGGGATCCTGATATATGTTTATTTTTAATTAGACACCACAAGGGTTAATTATATGGGGTCATTAGAAGAATAACTGCTCCAGATTATTATCTCTCTGATATGTGCAAAATTGATGAGCTGCAATAGCAGATGTATTTTCCCAGCAACAAAAATACTAAGCCCTACAGTTTAAGTAGAACATCGCTAAACTGAAATTAGTCCAGAAGATAAGGAGAGTGAAAAGATGGGAAATCAAATAGGTGCAGAGTTTTTTTTAGCCTAAAAAACATTATTCTAAGGTGGCAGGATCACTGCCTGCAAATATTCATAAAATACAAGATGAAAGACAATTGATTTGTTTATCTGTAGTGGGAAAAGGAGTCAGTTCTTGAAGTGGCAAAGTTGCTGATTTAAGATCAAAATAAGGTACAGTTCTAGTTCAACAATTGAACAGTCTGTCTCACTAAATTATGAGCCCCCTGTTCAAAACATTTAACAAGATATAGAATGGGTCTTACTTGGGATGCTAATGAGGGTATTACAGCATTGAGTGGCTGTTGGGTGAGAGAAACCTTAAGGTCTAATTTAAGATTATTTTACTTTATGAAAAAAATACTCTTTCATCTTATTGAATTCAGCCCCATATGTTATCAATGAAATTTGTATTCCCTTGAAAACTTATGTCACCCACATTTTTCTTTTGTTTTCTTTCTTCTCAAGTCATTAACAAAACCACTGAAAGCCACACTATAGCTTTCCCAACAGACAGCAATCTGTGAAGGAAAACAATTTGACAAAACTGCACATTATAGGTATGCAAAACATCTAATACATTAATCTGCTATGATTATGTTAAAAGTGCTATTCAGCTCACATTTCATCATCTTATTCACAAGAATATTATCCAAATACTTAATATTTCAAACCACAAGCCTATAAAAATGGAAATAATAACAATAATAAAAAGAGCTCATACTTGTTAATAATTTATTATGTGCCAGATAGTCTTTTAAGTCTCTTATATACATTATTTTACCACAACCCTTTGAAATGATATTCTTATCTCCATTTTTAAAATGAGGAAGCAGAAGCATAGAGAATGTATGCATCTTGCTTAAGCACAGACAACTACTAAATAGTAGACCAGGATTCAATCCTAGGAAGACTTTCTCCAGAGCCTGTGTTGCTAACAATTTCACTATATAGTTTGGCATGATTTGGTTCAAAATGGTCACATGCAAATAACCCACTTCTTTAAATAAGAAAAAAAGATAATTTTACAAGTAATACGTAAATATCTTTGTATTGTAAAATTAAAGCATTACTTATAAGCTTAAGAGTTTTCTTGATCAGACCCCAACCCCAGTATCCTACCCAAATATAGCCAATGTTATCTGTTAGTTGTATATTGTTTGAAACATTTTTAACTTTTTTATACATATATACAAATATATTTATACACACATGTGCATGCACACCCACAGGGTTTAGTTTAAAGGTATCAAATAGAAATAGAAGCATATCTTTGAAACTTGATTTTTCTTATTCAACAATATCTCTTGGAGACCTTTTAGTTACAATACACAGAGATATCCCATGTTATTTTTAACTATTGCATAATATTCCATAGTATGGAAATATTTTTAATTTAATTAAACATTTTTATTTTTAATGGAATATTTCTAATTCCCCTGTTGGTGGACATTTAGGCGGTTTCAATTTTTTTGCCATTACAAACAAGATTGTGGGATATGTCTGTGCCCATGTACAAATATCACTTTAGGATAGATACAGATGAGTGGAATTGCTTGTCCATTTGTGATGTGCATTTTAATTTTAATACATATTGCTGACTTGTCATTCAAAATAGTTGAACAAACTCCTTGTAGGGGTGGTGGAATCTGTAGAAAACAGAATAACATCTACCTAATCTAGGAAGTATTAAGACATAGGGATAAATGAGATCACATAGGGAGAGTATAAACTACAGAATCTGGTGACTCCCAAAGTTATATCTCCTACCTGACCTCTCAGCTGAGTAACTGACTTGCATATCCAATCATTTGCTTGGTATCTCCCCTTTTGTCTAACAGACATTTTAAACCTAATGTGTCAAAAACAAAACTGATCTGCCACTCCGCTTGCCCTAATCAAAACCTGTTTCTCTCTTTGGCTTCCCTATCTCACTTACTAGTACCACCATATTCTCAATTGTTCCAGCCAAAAACCTAGGTTTTTAGCCAATCTTGTTTCCTCTATACCCCCACCTTACATCTCAAACTAAAATGTATCATTTTATCCAAAGATATGTTAGCATGTATATATATCTAAAAGATAGAGACTCATTTTTAAACATAGTCACAACATCACCTCTAAAGATGACAACTGTCTTAATCACATTTAAAGACATCATATCTAAGGACACCTATTTCTTAATATCATTAAATATCCATTTAGTTTCCAAATTTACCTGGTTGTTGCCTACATTTTGTTTTACAACTGGTTTGTTTGAGTTAGGATCCAAACAAGATGCATCTATTGGAGTCAATATATACGTCTCTTTAATCTATTTTGATTTATAAGTGCCACTTCTCTTCTCCTTCCTTTCAATGTATCTGTGGAAGAAACAAGTCGTTTGTCCTGTAGAATTTTTCACACTCTGAATTTTGCTAATTGCTCCTTCCTGATGGTGTCTTTAACTTGTTTCAGGATTTCATAACTCATTAACTGTTATCAGCACTCATCAGTTCCTCTGACCTTGTGTTTCCCATAGTTAGGTGGAGAGGTTTATCAGATACAAAATCAAACTTTAGCTAAAATAATCATAAGTGGTATTTTTGTACTTCCTATTGCATCACATCAGGTGGCACATAATGTCTGGTTCTCTCTCTTTTTTTGTGTGATGTTAACACTGTTTAGTTTGCGCATGTATTGTCACCCTATCTAATATAAATGTTGCAATTAACTTTTCATTTAATAATTTTAGCAGTTTTTATGATCTTTGCCTATAACTGCCATTTCATTATAAGTTGTAAAATGGTGCTACCCCATCATTTTTCCTGCATTTATAAACCTAGATTCTTCCAAAAAGAACTTTTCCACATCAACTATTTGGTTATTCTGAAGTACTTTAATCAAGAAAGGCAGAATAAATGTTTGATTCCTTCCTTTTATTTACCAGTTATAATAGATGGTTATTACTGAAATAATGTCACATAACACACTCCCCCAAATCCTAACGGTTTACAAGTATTTGTTTCTTGTTCACAGGTCTTTTAGTCTTTTGTGTTTTTTTCTGGGTTCTGCTGGGTTTGGCTAGGCTTGACTCCAGAATGAGGGTCGAATTGAGGTCTGCTCCATGTATCTTATTGTGGGACCACACAGAGACTACCCAGGGCATGTTCTCATAGCAGATAGCAGAAGTACAGAACAAACCAACACACAAGCATATTTAAAGCCTCTGTTGTCATCATGTCCATTCACATTCCAATGTCCAAAGTAAGTTACACAGCCAAGCCAAATATACTAGCGTGTTCTATTGTCAATTTATACTAGTGTGTTGAGCTCAAAACTACATTTCCTAGAATCCCTTTATTTGAATAGTTCAATGTTAGAAGAACCTTTGTCAGATTTGGGAGGTAGAAGTGAAGCAATGGCTATCATTCTCAGAAGGTCTTTATGGTCAGATACTGTTAATTATCGATTGTTACACAGAAAATTATCCCAAGACTAGTGGCTCTAAAATGTATTATTATTATCTCTTATGGTTCTGTGGGTCAACTAGGTTTAGTTGAATGGCTCTCAGCTGGGATCTCATTGTTTGTCAGATGGTGTCTAGGACTGGATTTCTCTAAAGGATCAACTGAACCGGGCATCCAAGATAGCTCATGCACACAAGCTCGATGTTGGTTGGAAATTCAGTTGGTGCTGTGGACTAGAGCACTTACATGTAGTCTCACCATGTGGCTTGGGCTTCTATGGCATGGAAGCTGCACTCCATGAGGAAGCATGCCAATAATGACTGTTCTAAGGGACAGGAATCAGAAATTTTCATGCCAGGTAAGTGTTGGGCCCAGAACTGGCATTGTTCCATTTATACCATAATCTGTTAATCAAAGTACTCATAGATAGTGTCCAGGTTTAATGGGGTGGAGAAATAGACCCCACCTCTTGACTGGGGAGTGGCAAGGTCATATTGCAGAAGAGCATGCAAGATGGAAGATATTATTGCATCTTTGAAAAATATAAATATACCACAAATATGGTGATGGAGAGAGTTGCCTAGCAGATTCCAGTATTTAGAAAATAGCTTCCCCTGCTCAGCATCTACCTCTTCTTTCCAACTGCTGACTCTGCTGACTCGAAGAAGCTTTAGATCCACTACTGAAAGCTAGGTCTCAAAGAGGTGACAGCTTATATAGAAGCAAAAGGTTCCATTTCATAGTTCCACTTTTTTTTATCCAGCTTTATTGGGGTATAATTGACAAATTAAAATTGCATAATTCCAGGGCATACAACGTGATGATTTGATATAGGTATACATTGTGTAATGATTACCACAGTCTAATTCATTAACACATCTGTCACTGCCCATAATTACTATTGGGGGAGTGGGGGCTAGGGCATTTAAAATCTACTCTCTTATTGAGTTTCAAGTGAATAAAGTATGATTAACTACAGTCACCATGCTGTACATTAGATCCCCAGAACTTATTCATCTTATAACTGAAATTTTATACCATAGTCCTACTTTAGTGGCTGGATGTAATTGTCTTCTCAGATTACCCTAAAATGTTCCAATTTATCCATTCACTCTAGTGCTTCATAGGACTGATTGGTGACTCCTTCTCTGATCCTCAGTCCTACAACTGAAGGAACTGAACTCTATCCATAACCAATACGCTTGGAAGAGTTCCCTGAGCCTCAGATGAATCCTAACCTATGTTTCAACTCCTGCATCACAGAAACTGTAAAACAGTAAATTTGTGTTGTTTTAAATCCCTATGTTTGTGATATTTTCTTACATAATAATAGAAAACTAACACAATGCCTTAAAAATATTCAGCCTTCCAATACATGACTATGGTACAGCTTTCATTTATTTACATCTTCTGTTGTTTCTCTCAACAAAGTACTATATTTTTAGGTGTATAGGTCTTGCACATATTTCATTTAATTTATCCATCCACGTTTGATGGTTTTTGTATGCTTCTGAAAGTAGTGTTTTCAATTGTTCATTGCTTAGTACATGAAAACACAATTGATATTTGTATGTTGACATTATATCTTGTGATCTCATTAATTCAAATAGCTTTCTATGTAGATTCCTTATGACTTTAGACATAGATGATTATGTCATCTGTGAATAAGGACTTTTTATTTCTACCTTTGCAAGTAGTATGCCCATTATTTCTTTTTCCCCCTCATTACACTGGCTAGGATTTCTAGTACTATGTTGAACAGAAATTGTAAGAGTGGGCAACCTGCTTTGCTTATGATCTTAATAGGAAAGCATTCATTCTTTCACCTTTAGGTATAATGTATACTGCAGCATATTTGTGCATACCTTTGGTAAGGCTGGGCTGCAGGGAGGCTTTTATTTTTCTCCTTTGGTTCCTTGCCCCCAAATTGATGCTGCCTCTTCACCATGTAACTCCTAGAGACCAGCAGGGGCCCAGACACAGGATCCGTTTTTATACCCACACATGCTGCTGCTGCACTACCCTGCAGTCCTCAATGTTCTTAGACACCCCCAGGGGACCAAGTGAGATGGTGACTTGGGCATGTATATCTAACCCAAAGTTTGAGTTCCTCCTCTCTCCAAAATTCCCCAGCATATTTCATTCTTTCTTAAAGCACTTGAGATTGGAGTAGAGTAGAATAATCGGGGGGTGGGGGAGTGCAATGAAGTTCTGTACCAAAGTTTTATATTTACTTTCGGTTTCAAGTGAACACCTGCTCAGGCTCAACAAATACACTTCCAATGTTTTGTCCCACTCAAAGCTTTATATCCTCATTGCTGACACAATTTAGCATTGTGGGTTATTTGATTCAGCAATCACAGCATACCTTACCTTTTGACTGGAACCTCAAGGCTTGCTGTCCCACTGTCATAATAACATGCTTTCATCCTCCCAGGTAAGTGAACAATCAAAGCCCCACTAGGATGGCTTTTTTCAATCCTTGGCCTCATTGATAGCTAGAGAAGTGGAGGACCCTTATTCCTATCCTGGCCTGCCCACCACTTAGGAGAAAGTATTCTCTATTAGATCCTAGGGAGTCTTCTTATATCAGCTAAGACAGCCTGCACCCGTACTCTGCCAAAACTGTCAAGAACGGTGAAGGGTTTAGAGTTTTACCTTACTTACAAAGTAATGAGATAGCCTATTACTGTTACCTGGATGCTGGCAGAAAACATGAGACTTCTAGATAGATACTTGCACATGCAATCGGTTGTATTATAGGAGAGAAACACTAAGATTGGGTTAGTCACCACTTTTATAATGTACCACTACTCTTTGTCCAAAGGAGAGCTATTATGTCATCTTTCATGGTTGCTCAATGCTAACACAAAGCTGAAAAACAACATGTGTAAAGAGTGCTCAGGGCTTTGCGTTTTTGGCATACCCAGCAAGAAGTTAAAAGGATATTCAGGACCCATCACAAATAGCCTCTTCAAAATAAAAAAAGGCCCACTCACAAAGAAATAGATCTCTTGAGTATCCCTATATATATATATTAAAGAAATTGAATTTATAGTTAAAAGCCTTCACACACACACACATGCACACTCTCCAGAATCAGATGGCATCACCAGAGAATTATAACAAACATTTAAAGAAAAAATAAGTTTGTTCTATACGAACTCTTCCTGAAAACTAAAGAGGAATGCATACTTACCAACTTATTCTATAAGGTCTCTTACTCTGATATCAAAATCAGACAAAAACATTACAAGAAATTATGAGAAACACAGACCAATATCCTGTGTGAACGTAGATACAAAAAGCAACAACAAAGTATTAGGAAATTGAATTTAGTGATATGTAAAAGTAGTTTACAAAAAACATACAGAACTAATAAGTAAGTTTAGCAAGGTCAAAAGATATAAGGTCAACACACACAAAAAATCAGTCATATTTCTATATACTGTCAATGTACAATTGGAAATAAAAAATTTTTAAATAATATGATTTATAATATGTCAAAAAGTGAAATACTTAGGTGTTAATCTAACAAAACATTTACATGACCTGTCTACTGAAGACTACATAATGCTCATGAAAGAAATCAAAAACCTAAATAAATGGGGAGATGTACCATGTTCATGAATTAGAAGATTCAACATAGTAAAGATATTTACCCTTCTCAAATTGACTTATAAATTTAATGCAATTCTTATAAAAATCTCAATAATTTTTTTTGGTAGATATAGGCAAGCTGATTCTAAAATTTATTAGAGAAACAAAGGGACTAGAACAGCTAAAACAATTTTGTAAATGAATAATAATGTTGAAACACACTACCTCAAGAATTTTTGTAAAGCTATAGTAATCAAAACAGTGTGGTTCTGGCAAGGGATAGACAAATAGATCAACAGAGCAAAATGAGACCATAAACATTTCCACACAATTATGACCAATTGATTTTTGGCATATGTGCAAAAACAACTTAATGGAGAAAGACAGTCTTTTCAATAAATAGTGCTGCAACAATTGGACATTAATGTGCAGACAAGAGAAAACAAAAAAAGCCCTCAACCTTTACCTCATATGTCACACAAAAATTAATTCAAAATGAATAATAGAAATAAATGTACAATGTACATTTTTATGTAGAACCATATTACTTATATCATTTGAATTTTTTAAAGTAACAAAAGGATAGTTGTATACATCCAAATATGCTCACAAATGGGTTAAATACTTCTGGAAGGACACCCTTGAAACCATTAGCAGCTTCCTTATGGTGGGAGAGTAGAGGGGCAATGAAGACTTTTACTTATATTTTATCTCTTTCTAGCACATTTCCTTTTAAAAATAAACACATACATCATTTTCTTTTATACCAAGAGATAAACTTTTAAAAAAAATATTAGTTGACAAATAGTAATTGTATATATTATATATTTATGGAGTACAATGTGATGTTTTAAATTTTAAAAAATATTGACAATATCAAGTTCTGGCAAAGATGTGAGCAACTGAGTTTCTCATATATCACTAAAGGAATGAAAAATGGTACAGCCACTCTGGAAAATGGTCAGGCAGTTTTCTGTAAAGTTAAACATAGACTTACCATATGACCTAGCAATTCTACTCCTGAGTTTCTATACTAGAGAAATGAGAACTTATGTCTGAGCCCCAATGTTCACATCAGCTCTATTCATAATTGCCCCAAACTGGAAAGAATCCAAATGTCCTTCAATAGGTGAATGTATGAACAAACTGTGATACATCCGTACAATGAAATACTACTCAGAATAAAAAGAACACACTGTTGATACATACAACAACTTGGATGACTCTCAAAGACATTATGCAGCATGAAAAAAGTCAGTCTCAAGAGGCTAAATACTGCATTATGTCATTTATATAACATTCTGAAAAAAGACAAGACTACAAAGATGTAGAACAGGCTGTCAGCATTTATGGGTGGGGGAGGGATGACTATAAAGTAATAGAATCAGGGCATTTTGAGGTGTTAAAATTATTCTATGTCCTGATGTGGTGGTGATTACACGTATCCATACATGTGCTAAAATATATAGAACTATATACACCAAAAGAGAAAAAAGTCAAATTTTCTGCATGGTAAGTTTAAAATAATATTAAATATATTTTAGGTTAACATTTTTTCCCTTAATTTTATTTTAAAGATGTGGGGTACAAGTCAGGATTAGGTATATAAGTAGTCTATGCGCAGGTGAAGTTTGGGCTTCCAACTGTCCTCATTTCCCCTGGTTTAGGATCAGGTACCCTCAGTGATTTATGTGCTCCCCAACTCCCTCCTCTGGCAGTGTCCTGCTGCTGCCAATCACTCTCTTGTAGTGTTGTGATAAATGTTCAGGACCCACTTATGAGTGAGAACATGTGGTATTCAGTTCTTTGTTTCTGTGAT
>CAUYQG010201783.1:0-20257 GCA_963574415.1 Tarsius wallacei | reverse complement strand
GAGAGTAGATAGATTTTAAGTGTTCTCATCAAAAAATAAATATGTGAGGTAGTACATGTTAATTAGCTCAATTTAGCCATTTCACAGGGTATACACATATTTTAAAACAACATGTTGTACACAATAAATATATAAAATTTTTATTTGTCAATGTTAAAAATGATTTTAAAAATAAATAAAAGGCATTTCTGTTACCAAAAAAACTCCTAAAAATATAACCACAAAAATGTTTAATACAACAAAAGTGTTTGAAAATAATGTTGAGGAAATGTTTCAGAAAGTAGAAAAAAGAGAGAGAGAGAGAAATAAAATTTGTGAGGTAAATAAAAAAGTTATAAGATCAATCCAAGATATACAACAGGCCACTAGTAAGAATTCTAAAAAAACAAAATAGCAAAAATAGAGAACAGCAATTACAGAATAATAACAGTACTAATTCAAGAACTGAAAAATATGAGTTTTCAGATCAGAAGGGCCCACTGAATAAGCAGTGCAATAGATTAAAAAATCATTCCATTCCCTGCAGAAGAAAAAAAGAGGGAGAAAAAAAATCATTCCATGCAGAAGTCCATCATGCAACATCTCTGAATACCAGGGACAAAGATAGAAACCTAAAATAATGTGGACAGCTAAAAAATTTTTCATTTTCAAAGATGTATCAATGTCATTAAAATTCTTTTTAGCAACACAGGTAGCTAAAAAACACTATAGCATTACCATCAAAATGTGAGAGGAGTCTATAGAATTTTATACCCAGCCAAACTATCAGTCAAATATATAAGTGAAATAAAGATATCTTAGACTTTCAAAATGCCTCAAAAATTGTCTTCCCAGTTACCTTTTCCAGGAAGCTACTGGATAATGGAGAAAATTTTCTGATCAATCCCAGAAAAAAAAAGTTTGAGAGATTAAGAAATATGAAAAAAAAATTTAAAAACTTAGCAAATAAAAAAGTGGCAATAATTAATTCTAGGGGAAATATTTAAAAGGTGTTTTTGTTTGTTTATTTTTTTTGAGATAGAGTCTCATTCTGTCACCCAGGCTGGAGTGCAGTGGTGTGATCCCAGATTACTGGGCTCAAGCAATCCTCCCACTTCAGCCTCCCAAGTAGCTGTGACTAAAGGCATGTGCCACCATGCCAGGCTAAACTTTTTTTTTTCTTTTGTAGAGACAAGGTCTCACTATGTCACCCATGCTGGTCTCAGACTCCTGGGCTCAGGCAATTCTCCCGCTTCAGTCTCCCAAAGTGCTGGGCTTATAGACATGAGCCAGTGTGCCTGGACAAAAAATTATTTTTAAAAAAGAAGAAAAATTGTTGTCATTGCATACTTTGTTGTTCATCTGTGAATGTTAATTAATTGGTAATAATAAACTCAATATTGAGAAATGACTTAACCAAAAATTTTGAGAAAATGATACTGGAAAAATAGGAAAATAATGAGAAGAGTAATGGCAAAAAGAAAGAGAGAGGAAGAGAGAGAGAAAGAGAGTATAAAGTCACTATACAATTGAAAAAAATAAGAAATAGTACAATCACGGTCTTGAGGGAAAAACAAAAGAGACAAATACAGGTTTTGAAAGTATTGCCTCGAGAATATATGAATTGGGAATGAAAAAAATTGGCAAAGAGCTATCGTTTGTTCATTACACAGCTAATATTATTTGTTGACTTTAAACTATGTACATGTTTTACTTTGACAAAATTCAATTAAAAAATAAGTTGCATGGGAGGGAGTATATGGAATGAGATTGTTTGTGACAGATTGTGAAGGAATTCTAGAAGAGTGAGAGTGTGAACTGACCAGGGACAAAGAGTAAAGTTGCTTCTCAGTTTTTAAAAAGTTCACTTTAGAGTCAGGGTCATGATTTTAAAGTGAGACTTGCCAGTGTAATTATATCTTTTCTTCCAACTACGTTTCTCCAAGTACAGATACAAGTGCTACACAAACAAAGAGTTGGATTTAATCAAGGTTGCAGTTTGTCAATGTGAGCACGATAAAGTGAAAAAATGGAAAGGGAATCAAAGGTATATTCAAGGGTTATAATAATTGAACATGGAATTTAAGATAGGTGAAGAGAGAATGAAGAGGAAGTGGGTCAGAGAAAATATGGTGGGACCAATGGATTGAAGATCTGACAGGATAGAAAGATTGTTGGCATTGGACTAGTAGGAGTGAAGCAGAAGAGTAGCAATGTTGATCAAAGAGAAGGAAGCATGAGGTTGAGATGATGTAATTGTTGTAGGCTGGGCTTGGTGGCTCAGCCTGTCATCCCAGCACCCTGGGAGGTCAAAGAAAGTAGAGTGCCTGAGCCTGCAGGTTCAAGACCAGCCCGGGCAACTTGGTGAGACCTTGTCTCTACAATATATCAAAAAACTAGCCGGGCATGGTAGTGCACGCCTGTAGTTCCGGCTACTTGGAAGGCTAAGGCGGAAAGATCACCGGAGCCCAGCAGGTCGACACTGGGGTGGCTGTGAGTGCACCACTGCACTCCAGCCTGGGCGACGGAGTGAGACTCCAACTGAGAAAAGAAAAAAAGAAGTATTGTAGTGATTGCTCATCATGAGGTTACAAATGTAACTCGAAGAGGGAGTAAGAGAATGAGAATGGGTAGAGGACAAGAAACTGAGACAAACTCAAGCAAGAGAGGAGACAGGACCCATTTGGGATAAAGTGAACACAAGTAATAAGGAGGGAAAAAACTGAGGGGTTAGTTGTTGACACCCACACCGTGGGATGCCATTCTCACATTCGTGTCTGTGATCTTTAGGCACCTGAGTTTATAAATTGAGGATAGAAATAGCTGTTTTATCCTCTACAGTAAATCCTGTGGACATCTGGGAGTAGAGGTGGGGTGTATCTTATAAATCCATACAGATAAAGACAACATCTTTAGTTCAGAGGGTCTATGGTGATTTTAAGGCACTGAGTTGCTGTCTTTTGTTATTGCAAAGGATATTTATCAAGTCCTACTGTGCGTCCAATCCATCCTGTACCAAAAGGCTCACACCCACCCATGCAGACCCACTGTGAATACATGAAAGCCATGTGCCATGCTCTGTCTTCCATACTCACTCGGACTCACCCTGGTTCCTTCAATCCTCTTCAGGAGACCCCCAATCGCTTGACTGCATCCTTGAAATCCTAGTCATCATTCAGGCTTCCTGTTCTAGGTTATCATCTTGTGATTCTTAATGTGCTTCAGCCAATTGTCTTGTTTTGAACGTGCATCACAACCCCCGCACCACTCCCCACCCCACCCCATTTGGGATCATCCTCGGTTTCAAATAATACATTCTCACTATCCATCCCAGTTTTTTGGGAGGGCCAGGCCACTTAGCAAACAGGCCATTGCCAAGGCAAGTGCCCACCATGTTCCAGACACTTGTCTCTTCTTTGCATTCTCACCAAACAAGGAAGAAGTGATGAGAAAAACAATTAAGCAAGAGTTTCACATACCTTTTCCTCTGGGGATTAAGATGAAGATAAGTGATCCAAAACTCCTGTCTATCAGGATAAGAATTCATGCGTCATGTCCTGTTCCCAAATAAGTCCATTGCTTTTCATGAAACAACTAGTATCTACCATGTGCCTGGCGCTGTGCTCAGGAGGGGTATGGTTACAAAAATGAACAGGATGTAGTGTAGTTTTTCATTCATCCTTCAGACACTTAAAGACTATACATGAGTTTTAGTACAAGTTTCCTTTGTTTTTAGAATTAAAAGCTTTGTCTGCTAAAACAAAAAATAACTTTTTGTTCCATGCCCTGCTTTGATCAAAGTTATGAAAAATTCAATCCAATCAAAATTTTACTGGCAATTATCTTAGACTCTTGCTACAATTCTGTAATTAGCCAAAGAATTTACACAGCCTAAAAATAAAGTTCAAGCAACTATTTATAATACTAAACTTACATATTTTCTGATGGTTGTTTCAAGGATCTTTTAAATTATTTTCCCAAATAACCTGGAATTAACCTATTAAAATGTTCTTTTTAAATCTTTTATTGACTTTTAACTTTTTACGTGTTTATATCTTGTTTCCTCTGCTAGGACAGAAACTCTTATATATTTTCATTTGAGGCATAACTTCTAATATCATGCTAGATATACAATATGCCCTTAATACATGCATGGGATTTTTGGTTGGTTGGTTTTGGTTTTTTGGTTTGTGTTGTTGTTTTGCATTAATATACTTCTCAAGCAAGATATAAATAACATTTTCAGCTTTATGAAATGTTATTGCCTCCATTTAAAAATCAGTCTCTAGTAACTGCACTGTAGTTACATAAGAGAATATCCTTACTTAGGAAATACACATTGAAGTATTTAGGAGTAAAAAGGCACGGTGTCTCCAATTTACTCTCAAAGGTTCAGAAAATAAATGTATGTGTGTATATATATATATATATATATAGAGAGAGAGAGAGAGAGAGAGAGAGAGAGAGAGACAGAGAAATGATAGAGCAAAATAGCAAGGGAGATTTAGCCAAAACCATAGAGACAGAAAGAATGGTGATTGCCAGCGGCTGAGGAGAGGAGGAAATGGGGAGTTATTTTATAATGGGTATAGGGTTTCAGTTTGACACATTGAAAAGAGTTAGGAGATGGAGTTATGGACACTGGTGACAGTTGCCTAACACTATGAATGTATTTAATGACATCGAACTTGATACTTAAAATGGTTACAGTAGTAAATCTTACGTTATGCTTATTTTATCACAGTTTTTTAAACTGGGGGGAGAAACAGCAAATAAGGGAAACTGTCAACTACTGATGAATCTAGTAAAAAAGAGTATATAAAAGTTTCCTGTACTATTAATCCAAGTTTGCTGGAACTTTAAAATTATATGAAAATAACAGGTTATCCAAACAAGTCAACATCTTAAAAAAAAAGTATCCCGTAGTATGGAAAAGTCTAGAAAGCATGCACTAGAAAGCAGGAGGAAAAGATTTTGTGAGTGCTGAGTTCCAGATGATGGATGAGGTGAGGAACTATCAGTTGTTCGGCAGGGAAAGAGCCCCAAAGGTAAACAAATTTTCACTTTTGCTAAGCTGAGCCTGGCTCTTAGACAACTCATCCGTCAGACTTTAAGGAGCTCTGGGAAAATCCCAGCACACATGTTTGAGCACTGTCTAGGGCTGCTTCTGGAAGCCCTGCCCTGAGACAGGTCCACCCTTGAGACACTGTCCAATGGAAAAGGAAGTCAGTGGAACAATGAGTTATAATTACAAGGGAGACGAGATGGCTGAGAGGCTGGGAAACAGTTGACATGTCTCTGCTCCTGAAAGCAGTTCAAGGTTAGCTTCTAATGCTACTTTGGCTCCTGAAACCTCAAACACTGCCTTTTCTCCCCAGTAAGTCATCACCAAATGCCAAAATGTGTCAATTCGTGTGCTCCAGTTCCTGTATATTGATGGAAATTCACAATTCAGAGATCAGCATCTGGACACATACAGGAAAGCATTCTATCACTCCAGCTGCCTTCTGATGCAATCTGGTCCTCCTGGGTCCTTCGTCAGTGACCTGTGAAACCCAAGCTCAAAGTTCCAGTGTTCAGGTTTTCTGTAAACTGGCAAAGAATTGAGTCAAGAAGATTCAAGGCAATGAACAGATGCTCAGAGATAGCACGGAATGCTGAGGCCTGACCACAGTTGAAACTGTCTGAGTCAAAAGTCAAGAAGTCATTCACATGGCAAGGGTTATTTCCTCCACCTCACTCCCACCCCGCTATGCTGGAAGTCAATTCTCCATAGTCCGTGGTGAGTCAGGCGTGAGCACTTTGATTACGGCTCAGCTGATGTCATTCAAGAAAGCAGGGGGGTCACCCACTGCATCAGAGGAAGAGACATTTGCCTGAGACAGATCCACCCTCTGGCCCTCTGGGGAGCCTGACATTTCCAGGACACGGAAAACAAACTTCCTCTTAACAGGGAATATGCTTTCAGTGTGGGAAAAAAAAAGAGAGAGAGAGAGAACCGGAGAGGGTCAATACGTGTTCACCCTTGGCTGAAAGCCCACAGTCAGGGAAATTTCTGTCCTTTCAGAAAAGGTGAAAGCATCAAAACGTCCTCTGGTTCACCGGCAGATCCAAGTCACTGCACGTACGCAGAGAAAAACTCAATCTTGACCCAAGACAGCCTACTGTGTCAAGTGACCTTCTAACTCCCTTTCAATTCAGCTCATACACAGAACAAGTGTCTACTGAGAGGCCACCTTTTGTTTGGTGCCAGAGCTATTCTTGGTAGTGGAGAGATGGGATTCACTAGGACTAATCGCATAAGCCCTTGTTCTGGTTGTTTTAGCTAACCTTGAGTTAGCACTGTGTTCTGGCATTCCCTTTGCATAGATTATCTTATTTGAACTTCGACAATTTTGCCAGGTAGGTACTATTATTTTCTCCATTTTCCAAATGAGAAAACGGAGACACCAAAAACTCAGAACCTGACTCCAGATCACACAGAAAATGAGTAGAGGAGGCAGGATTTGAACCCAGACTGTCTAGGCTAGTGCTGTCCAACGGAGCCTTCAGCAATGATTGCAATGTTCTAGATCAGCACTGTCCGGTAAATAGGGTAGCCATTAGCCCTTCATGGCTTCTGAACACTTGAGATGTGACTGGTGCAACTGAAATACTGGATTTTAAAATTCCATTTAATTTTATGTAACTCAACCTTAAACTGCATTTTAAATTTGAGTTGCCAGCAGATACCCTGTTGGACAGCACAGGCAGACTCACACCAACACACTCAACCACGTGCTAAATGGCAAATGACGGTAGGGAAGACCACACCCTCACCATCCTTCAGTCTATGGGAAGCCAAGTTAAGACAGACACCATGCTTGAAGGGAAAGAGGATCACCATGAGGCTGGAAGGAATGTCTGAGAGAAAGGCAGGGCCTGCACTTGCCAGAAAAGGAGCTCTTCCTCCAAGCACTGATGACATTTGTCTTTGGACATGCTGATGGCATGTGGCTCACCTCCCTGGCTATCTCTACCAGCCACCATTGTCCCCGTCCAGCCCCTACAGCTCTGACACCTAGACCCGTAGCAGGGCCCACAGCCCTTGAGAACAGGGGCCTCCAGGATGCTCCTTCCTCTCGTGGGAGCTATGCTCAACACCAAGGAGGATGCAAGAGAAAGATGTGTCTCCTGCCACCTGTCCTGGAGGAAGTAGCTCACACCCCAGAAGGCCAAGACGGACAACCTTGAGCTCGCCAAGGCACAATGCAAGACAGCATGTGAGGCTTTGCAGGATGGGCTTAGGAGAGAAGAAGGAATAACACATTTGAGCTGGATGAACAAGTAGAGACAGTGCCATGGAGAAAGAGGAACTTGAGCTGGGCTACAAAGAATGGATGAGTTTTGGAAGGTCTGAGAGGTGGAGAGGAAAGTATGAGCACAGAATCAGGGTGGGGGTGGCTGGTGGGAGAACGGTGAGCAAAGGTGAAGCAAAAGGCTCCAAGAAGTCAACCTGAAGAGACAGGCAATGTGGCTTAAGTTTGCAAGACAGGGCAGTGGTCAACGTCCTGGTGGCTCCTCCTCATTTCATCGGGAGCTCTGTCAATAACATCCTTTTCTCAAAGTGCCAAGAGAGAACATGAGAGATTATTTAAGCTGCCAAGAGAGAACCTGAGAGATTATTTGATCCAATATAGAGATTTCAGAGACCACCTCTAAGGATTCCATGGGACTAGAGTGTGGACCCAGGAGTCAGTTTGTTTTGTTTGTTGGGTTGTTTAATTTGTGAATGGGGTGATTCTGATGCTCTTGTGGGTGTTTGAAACCACTCCCTGTTCCAAGCAAAGGCATATTCAACGATTAGAGGAGAAGGAGAATTTACCCCATTTTTCAGAGCTGTCCAGGAAGAATCACCCAGACTCTCTTGGGAAACTGTTCTGAGAGGTATTAAGCTTAACTCAAGAGACAAGTCACTGGGGGGTGGATGAAGGAGTGTCTGTCAAAACCCAGCAGCAATGTCAAGTGGTCACTCTGAAATTGAAGATTTCTTTGAGCAAGGTATGGTGGCTCACCCCTGTAATCTTAACACTTTGAGAGATCAAATCAGGAGGATCATCTGAGGCCAGGAGTTCAAGAGCAGCCTGGGTAACATAGAAAGACCCCCCCCCCGCCCCATCTCTACAAAAATAAAAATAAATTAGCTGGACATGGTGGTGTGTGCCTGCAGTCCCAGCTACTCGAGAACAATCTCTTGAGCCTCAGGAGTTAGAGGCTGCAATGAGCTGTGATCATACCACTGCACTCCAGCCCGGGCAACAGAGCAAGACCCTGTCTCTAAAAAGTAAATAAAAATTAAATTTATTTGCAGGGAACACAAAATAGCTTCTCCAATCCTTTCATTTTATAGTTGAGGAAGCTGAGGCTTAAACAGGAAAAGGGGCATGTCCAAATTCACACAGCTATGGACCATAAACTTTAAGCAGATGGAAACAGGAGCAAGGACTCGAGGCCGGGACCTTTAAGCTCTGCCCCACAGCCTCTCAAGAGCCCCATCTGGACAGAACAAGTCTCCTCCCTCAGCATTGACTCCAGAGTACCATCCTGAACAAAAGACAAAACCCTTTGCCCGGGCCCTTTCATGCTATTTCCATTAAACCATTCTACTTGACAATAGTTCTTTATTAAAAAGCAGGCACTTGTCTTTCGAGTGCCATGTCCTTTGTTGTACCTATCTCAATATTTTCCAAAGGCTCAAGGAGATCAAGAGGAAGATAACCCTGTGCCAGCAAGATAAATGTTAGCGTTTATTATGAAAAAAAAAAAAAAAAGTCCTTCAGTGTTTGCTGTCCCTGTGGGAAGAGTGTGGTGGTGAGTCTTGTTTTGAATCTGAATGTCCTCCCAGAGAACACAGGTCTTTTTTGGTGCTTGGTCTCCCGGCCAAGTCAACACATTTCCCTTCCTCTCTTTTAAAAGAATACCTGCTCCATTTTTTATTATTTTAGATTCAGGGGGTACAAATGCAGGTTTGTTACACGGGTATATTGCTCGATGGCAAGGTTGCTTCTACTGAAGCTATTGTTCACTATAGTGAACGTAATACCCAGTAGGTAGTTTTTGACCCTTCTCCCTCCCTCACTTCCCCTTTTGGAGTCCCCAGTGTCTGTTTTTCCCATCTTTCTGTTCGCGCACATCCAGTGTCTAGTTCCCCCTGATAAGTGGTACCATGTGGTATTTGGTTTTCTGTTTCTGCCCTAATTCACTTAGGATAATGGTCTCCAGCTGCATCCACGCTGCTGCAAGGGACATGACTTCTTTCTTTTGTATGGTTGCATCGTATTCCACAGTTCATATGTACCACCACGTTTGTAAAGAATACCTACTCCTGTAGGCATCTTTCACCCATGCAGCTCTGGAGTTCCAGTGTGTCAGACTCAGAGAGGCTTTCATGCTTTCTTTTTTCATCAGCAGTGTTTTGTGTGTGCCCCGCATACTAGGCACCTCTCAGCAGTCAAGTACCTGGGAACAATAGAAAAGGCAAAACTTAGCAACACAATGTGTGATAATAAGCTTTCCTTCCTTCCTTCCTTCCACCCATCATTCCTTCCTTCCTTCCTTCCTTCCTTCCTTCTTCAGTCAACGTCCCACTCTGTCACCCAAGCTGGAGTGCAATCACACAATCACGGCCGTGGTCCTTCTGCCTCTGCTTTCAAAGTAACTGGTACTAAAGGCACAAGCCACCACGCTCGGCTACATTTTTATTTTATTTATTTACTTACTTTCTGTAGAGACTAGGTCTTGCTATGTTGGCCAGGCTGGTCTCGAACTCCTGGACTCAGGCAATCCTCTTGCCTCAGCCTCCCAAAGTGCTGAAATTACAGGTGTGAACCACCATGCCTGGCCATGAGCTTCTCATTCTCCTGGGATATGCCACATGATATCGCCCTAATAGTGCCACCATTCCCTACATGTGTGCCTTCTTGCAAACCCTTTATGGGGTGGAAAGAACCATGGAGTGTTTGTTTGTTTGTTTGCTTGCTTGCTTGTTTGTTTAGGGACAGGGTCTCACTCTGTTGGCCAGGCTGATCTACAACTCCTGGACTCAAGTGATCCTCCTGCCTCAGCCTCTGGAGTAACTGGGACTACAGGTTCTGGCCACCATATCCAGCTAAGGCTGCAATTTTAAAGGGCCTTCATCTAGCCCTGTCGTTGAAGATAATTGAGATCCAAGGATTTTAAGTGATCTGTTAAAGATCACACCCCTATTTGGCAGATAAGAAACCAACCACAACTCTCCTGAGGTTCTATAAAGAGTTATTTGTTCTCTGTTATCACTTGGGATTTTGGTCCTGGCTTTGCAGATTTCCTATGGTCCTGAGCTCTCTGTGTTTTACTTCCTTTGTCTAGAGAATCAGGATTAAAATGTCTACTCAACACGCCTCACAGAGATGCCACAAAAGCCAAATGACACCATGAAAATGAAAGTATTCTGAAAAGTGGAAAGCATTGTTTTTTATTATTATGGCACTTTCCTTGTCTCAGACTCATCTTGTAACAACCTCTTTTAAGAAGGTTGTGATTTTTTCATCTAATTTTTTAAAAATAATATCCCAGGGAAAAAATGAAGGCAAAAAGAATCATGCAAAGTTCGTCTCACAAAAAGGTTGCTTTTTGTCTGCTGGAAATGTCTAGGTTGTGAATATTTTTGACAACAATTTGGTTCACACGACAGAAGATATTGCTGGAAAAAGTAGGAAGGAATTATCCCATGTGGATCATTAGTCACAATGGGGCCTTTCCTACTAAAAAAAAAAAATTACCCCACATTCAAGAAATTTGGAAAACTCATTTTTTGAGTTATTTTTCAGGTTATGATGGAACATAACAGAAACAAAGAAAAGTGTACTGCCTGTCACTATCTTCATTCCAGAAATTAAGGCTCAGGGTATTTCTGATGATGTTTTGCTTTGTTCCTTTCTTTTCAGTGTATAGAAAATAGCTAAAGTCAAAAATAAAGATTTCTGGCCGGGCACAGTAGCTCATGCCTGGAATCCCAGCACTTTGGGAGGTCTAGGTGAGAGGATTGCTTGAGCCCAGGAGTCAGTGACCAGCCTGAGCGGCATAGCGAGACCTCGTCTCTAAAAAAATAATAATAATAAAATAAATAAAAATAAAGATTCCTAAGAGTCATTCTGATGGGCTCAGGGGCCAGGGACTCTGCTAGAAGATAAAGAACAGGCTATGCCAAATGACATGCAAGACACACTGAAGCCCTGCATTCCTGCCCCCACCTCCCCAGACCAATGCCAGTCTCACAGTAGTAGAGTAGTTGATGTGTTTCAATAAATAAATATTTCTCTAGGCATTTAGTAGAGCCAGGGTATGCGATTCATTTATTTGGAACCAGGATTTTATGTAGTGTTTTATTATTTTTCCCTTGTAAGATGTTTTCTTCCCAAAGAAGAGTACTCATTAATTTCAAGCATGGCCCTTAGGTATGTTGAAATCTTCTACTCATACTGGCTGTCACACAGACCAAGTTCAAATACCAATCTTGTTCTAAGAGCAAATATTTGTCAGTACTAAAATTGAATTTGTTCCTCTGTGGGGCACACTCCAGTACCATCCCAGAGACTCCAGAACCATCCCAGAGACTCCAGAAGCTTGGATGAAGCTGTCACACAAATAGAGTAGAACTTAGGACCTCCTGCTGCAGTTCCTCCAAGTATGGTGCCAAGTGAGGGGTCTATATTTTCTATGCCTGTAAACTGGGATTTGTCTGACATGGGTATGCATCTAGCTACTGGGTCACTGCCTTGTAATACATAACAAGGACTCTGAAGTTGGGATTCAGGTCCAATTTATCCCTAAAGCATCTGAAAACCCTGGTACAATGCCTTTTACAGAGTGTGTATATTCAGTAAGTAATATAAGCTAGCAACTGTTGAAAGCTTACTCTGCACTAGGCACAAAAATAAGGGCTTTCCCTAAGTTATCCCATCTAATCCTCCCTACAAGCCAATGATAGAGTTGTGATTATCATTTTCGTTTTATAGATGGGAAACTGAGGCACAATAAGTAAAGTCAATTACTTGAACTCATACAGCTAATAAGTGTTGGGTGTGAGACACACATCTTAGCAGCCAGACTCCCAAGCTTATGGAAAGGAAAATTTGTCTCAAAACCGCTACACTATCCTATAAATACAACTGAACTACATTCAATAAAAATATGAATGTACAACTGAATTGAACAGTCAATAAAATCATCACCCCTGGGGTAAGAATGTACTACCTTCTGTTCAATAAAGTTTGGCCTGAAGCTGTCTCCTTACATATTTTAAGTTCAGCCTAAAGGTTTATCCTACAAAGTGAACTGTAATCTAACTGAACGTGTAAACAGACTGAAACCTACTCTTGTACCAGTCACTGAGTTTCAGCCAATCAAAGACAGCCACCTGCTCAAACTGGCAAAAACCAATCTGTAACCAACCCAACCGTTTCCATATTTCACTTCTGTTTTCTGTACATCACGTTCTTTTTTGTGTCCCTAAATCTTCTTCTACCATGCAACAGAGCATCTCTCTGAACCTACTCTGGTTCAGAAAGCTGCCCAATGTGTGAATCACCCTTTGCTCAATTAAACTCTGTTAAATTTCTATCACAGAAACAAAGAACAGATGTTCTCACTCATAAGTGGAACTTGAACAATTGTCATAATACTACAAGAAAGGGATTGACAGCAGTGGGAAACTGCCAGGAGAGGGGGGTGGGATTGGCAGTTGAGAGAAACTGCCAGGAGAGGGAGGGGCACATCTCATCAACAAGGGTACCTGCATAATGAATATCTGTATACCTAACCCACACATCTTGTACCCCACATCTTTAAAATAAAATAAATTAAATTAAATTAAAAACTCTGCTAAATTTAATTTGTCTAAAGTTTTTCTCTTAACGCTTCAGAGAGTCAGCTTTTCTGGGATGGCTTTGCAAAGTTGTTTCGTTTATTGATCTGGATTATTCAGGTTATGCTGCCATAACAAAAATACCTCCAAAATCTCCATGGCTTAACACTGCAAAGGTTTACTTTCTTTTTTTTTTTTTTTTGTGTTGGAGTCTCACTCTGTTGCCCAGACTGGAGTGCAGTGGCCGCTCCCAGCCACCGCAGCCTCGACCTGCTGGGCTCCAGCGATCCTTCCGCCTCAGCCTTCCGAGTAGCTGGAACTATAGGTGCGCGCTACCACGCCCAGCTAATTTTTTGAATTATCGTAGAGATGAGGTCTCGCCAGGTTGCCCAGGCGGGTCTTGAACCCGCGGGCTCAGAAAATCCACTCACCTCAGCCTCCCAAAGCGCGGGAATACAGGCTGAGCCACCGAGCCCGGCTAGGTTTACTTTCTGATGACTTTTTGTTCACTTCCGCTGGGATGTGTTAGTGGCCTGGTCTGGTCATGCAGCCCAACTGCATGACAACTAAGGAGTGTAGAGGAGCACATGAGACGTTTGGTGAACAGTGACTATGACTGCACTGGGAAGATCCTTCTCAAGTCCCCAGAGACTTAGTAGAAAGAGTTTTGCTCTGAAGGATGAGATTCCAGCCCCGATCTTCCATGGACCCACATGTGGGCAAATGAACTCCTTTTCTGGACTGCAGTTTCCTCATTTCTTAAATGATGTGATTGCACTACTGTCCTTCGAGGTCACTCTAGCATATTTTTAAATCTACAAGTGAATGCCCTTTCCAAAAGACATGTACCAAATCTACCTTGGCAGCCCCCAGAGGATGTGGAAACATCTCTCGACATGAGGCATGGCACCAGTCAGGCTCACCGTTTTGCTTGGATGGCAGGCTTGGGGAGGTTCTGTGCCAACCTAACGGAATGGGGTCAACGGTTCATGGCAACTCCCAGGACTTTGGAGATGTTGGGAGTTTTTTTTGTTGGTTTTTACACCTAATAAAAAGCAATTTCCTCTTTTCAAAAGGCACTTTTTTTTTCTATTTTAAAAGATTTGTGATTTGGGGGTTCCATTTGGTTTTGTTTTTTAAAAATAAAAGGACATTGTCTTTTAAGGCTGAAGATATGGGTAACAGAAAGGACAGGTAGGTTAGCCCAGGTCACCCTGCAAGACAAGAGCAGAGCAAAAAAGAAAACCCACTGCTCTGGATGGCCCTTCCCCGCCCCGGGCAGGAAATCTTTCTGGGATAAAAACTCTTGCCAAATAGTCCACGATGAATGAGTGTTAATGGGCCCCAAACGTGGATTTCAAATCCCTTTGAACACACGAAGAAAAGGGGATGGGGCAGAGTAGGTTTTGGCTCCAACCTGGTTCTTAAAACATGCCAAGTGAGACGCAACCCTGAACCAACCCAGGAGACAGCTCCTCGCTGGCACCTTCTGGGAGCAGAGCAATTTTAGCTTTTCTGGCTTTGGAATTAAGGGCAGGTAAGTGAGCAGTCATACCCGGGCAGGCTCCCCCGCCTCCAAAGCTGGCCTCAGCTGTCTCTAAATGGGAACATCAGTAACTTGTGTTCCCCGCCACCCCTCCATCACACCAGCACCGAAAGAAACATCTGCATGCCAAAGAAGTCAGACTGCAAAGGGTACAGGGAAACTGGCAGCTGTCTCCACCCCTTGCCTGGCTAATTCCCAGGTGTGTCTAAAGACCACACGACTTCATCCACTTCCTTCTCTGTTATCCCAAAAACCTGCTTGCTGTCCAGCAGAGCATACTTTTCAGAGCTTTTACGGACAAAAAGTTTTCCAGTTATACCCTGGAAACTCTAACAATATCCCAAAAGTTTCATAATAGCTGTAGATGAGGGACCAGTGCCATGTTCCCTCTTTCCCCAAATGCATTTCTCCTGTCACAGTAGGGAAAAGAACCCCTTACCTTACACCATTCTTCATGACTTAGTTTAAAAGTGCTTCCTCAAACATCCAGTTTGATCTTTATAACAAATCCCAGGGGACAAAGATAATCACTCCCATTTTAAGACGAGAAGACTGCAGCTCATAAGGTTTTGAGTGACTTACCAGGCTAATCCAATGTTCACAGGAACAGAGTACTACAGCTAGAACTTGAACTTGGATGTGCTATTTTCATATTCTAGTTTCTCTACCATTTGATTTTCTGAGTCAGGGTCTCATTCTGCGCCCAAGCTGGAGTATAGTGGCATGATCACAGCTCACCTCAGCCTTAATTTTCTGGGCTCAGGCAATCCTTCTGCCTCGGTCTCCCAAGTAGCTGGGACTACAGATGTGCGCCATCCCACCTGGCTAATTTATTTTTATTTTTATGCTTTTATAGAAACAGGGTCTCACGATGTTGCCCAGACTGGCCTTGAACTCCCAAGCTCAAGCAATCCTCCTGCCTTTGCTTCCCAAAATGCTGGGATTACAGGCATGAGCCACGGCGCTCAGCCTTTCAAGGTCCTCTACCATTTGCCTGACATTCACATAGATTCTTGGTTGGTCAAGTGTCATCAACTTGATTTTTCCCTGCTGAGGGCATCAGGATCCCAAGACCTAAGCTGGCCCGCAAGTTCTATAAACAGAGGCTGATATTTCTCATGTCAGGGAGAGGACTGCCAGGAAATGATTAGGAAAGTAAAAGAAACTGAAGTCAGAACAACTCTGACCCCAGGTCAATCTAGCCCACAGACAGGAGAACGTTTTCTGGCTGTTCCATGACTCAACCCGCGTGGGAGGCCTTGCTAATAGCCAACCTACCTCCTGGATTGTTCAGGTTACTGGGGACCATTTGGCTGAGACAAATGGAGGCTCCTGGTCAGGCCTCAGGCCTCTTGTTGTCAACAGTCTATTTTCTCAGGTCTTCCTGTGACCATGACCCCAGCGAGCATCAGATCACAGGATGGGACTGGGGACAACTGCCCAAGAAACCTGCACAGCCTTGGAGCTCAGGAGACTGTGAGGCATCCCAGGAGATCCCCTCCCCCACGAAGGCCCATTGACCTCAATAGGAAATAGTCACCGAACTAGGATGGAACGCACAGGAACCCACTTCAACTGCTTTTGCCTAGAAGGAAAGAGCCACTTGAGGGAAAACAGGCAGTTCCACTGGCTGAACATTAATCATCTGGACTCTGGTTACCTGGAAAACACACAGAAAGTTACACAGCAATCTGGAGTAGAAGAACATGAAGAATCTTCTTTTTGCCTGACACCTTAGTGCTCATGAGGACACATACAGGCAACATCTCATTTAATCTCACAACCCCCTGGGGGGGAGGTGCAGCTAATTATCCTCATTTGAAGAATAATTATCCCATGGAAATACGTTCCAGAAAGACGGACTTGCCCCTGATTTCACAGCTGCCTTGGAGCAGAGCTGACGTGAGAACTTAGTCTCTAAACTCCCCCTTCTGGCCCTTGTTTTGTTGTTGTTTTTAACTCATGTATTCATTCAACAATAAGACGCTGGAAGAGTTCTTCATTGGTACAAACACCTCCCTAGAAGATTGGTCTCCCAGCAGGCCTGGAGTCACCTGCTTTGCAATCAGCAGTGGATCAAGAATGTTTAGCTACATTTCTGTTCTGGAATGCTCTTATGTTCCTTTCCGTCTCTGCTTTCCTCCCTCATTTCCACTCAACCTTTTTCTGAAAAAAGATGTGAAACTCAAAAAATCTTTTACCAAGAAAAAAACAGGAACTAGTGACCAAGGGATAAATCTAATCATGGACCATTATTTCTCTTTCTTTTTGTTGTTGTATGATTGAACGCATATCATTGACCCTCTCCACTGTCTACTTTCAGCTATAAACATAAGGAAAACATGTCACCAAGAACTAAATATTAGTGAGAACTATCCACTCAGACTCCTTCATTGTAGCTGTACTAGCTGTTAAAATATTTAAGTTTGTTCTTAAATACAACATACTTAAATCCAAACTGCAGCCGTTATAGGAACTCAAGAAAGAGAGGAACCACTAGGCACAGTGGGTAGGCAAAGCTTCTCGGAGAAGATGGATATGAACATCACCTTGAAGGACTTGGGAAGGCAGAGGAGAAACCTGGGGAAGACACCGCAGACCCTGTCATCTTAAACTGCCTTGTATTGTTTTTCTCTCATTTCATGTATGTTGATTGTTTCTCTTCATTCATACCAGTCAAGACCCAATCCTTACTTAGCCTTTCTAGATCCTCAGAGCACTTGTATAAAGCAGACAACTTGCATGGTAGCTGTCTGTCCATTAAAACAACGTTCACATCTCATTTCATCAGTCTGCAAGGGTCCCTGTCTGAAATACCTCCGCAGGCCTATTTGGATCCATTTTAGAAAAAAAAAAGTAAATGAAAAGCCACTTCTCCGCCTCCCCTCTCCCAAACTTCCTTCCAGAGTCACCTATACTTCTCACACTCTGTCAGGTAAAGTGTCAGCTCGTGGACCAGCCTCAGAAACCTATTCCAACACAAGGCCACATCCTTTCTGATTGGTGAAAGCCTGGACACAGGAAAGGGCTACAGAAGATCAGGAAAATAAAGTCTAAGAGGAAGATGCAGCTCTGAGCCAAATCACAGCTCCTCAAAGTCCAGCAAGGTAGATGAATTGTTGAACCACAGGGAAATCCTGGGTCATAAACTAATTCCCACGAAACCGCGAAAGCTCTTCTTGAAACATGTCACTTCCCCCATTCAGAAACATTCAACCTCTATTTCCTGTTTTGTTTTGTTTTTTCACTTCTCTGCCTGTCTTTCTGGGTTCCCTCAACCTGTTCCCCGCAGGCCCCAGAGTGAGCCCTGGCCGTGAGTGCTCCCAGCAGAGTGAGCCCTGGCCATGAGTGCTCCCAGCCTTGCTAGCATCCTTCCAGGGTCTGCAGTGTCTTCCCAGCTTTCTCCTCTGCCCTCCCAAGTCCTTTAAGGTGAAGTTCATATCCATCTTCTCCAAGAAGCTTCGCCTACCCACCGTGCCTAGTGGTTCCTCTCTTTTTTTGAGCTCCTATAACGCCTACAGTTTGGATAATGTAATCTTAAACTGCCTTGTCTTGTTTTTCTCTCATTTCAGGTATGTTGATTGTTTCTCTTCATTCTACCAAACAGTCAAGAAGCAATCCGTACATAGCCTTACTAGATCCTCAGAGCACTGGTATAAAGCAGACAACTTGCATGGTAGCTGTCTGTCCATTAAAACAACGTTCACATCTCGTTTCATCAGTCTGCAAAGGTCCCTGTCTGAAATACCTCCGCGGGCCTATTTGGATCCATTTTAGAAAACACAGTGGGCATTTTCCACATGTGATAGCATACCCATGCATGTAGCTAACATCATTCCAACCCCACAAAATGCTATAAGATCCTAAAACCTGCTTCAAAACCAGACATTGACCAGAAACCACCAGCTCTATTGACTGCCTTTGTCTAAAGTAGAATTAATAGGTGTATAGACTCACTGACCATGCAATTGACCTGGGGGAGAAAAACTAAGACTACTTTTTCTGTTCCTGACAACAGAATGAGTACTTCCTTCTCACCTTCCCATGAAGGAAGAAGGAGGCGTGAAGAGAGAGTAGAATAAGGGGAAAAGCTGACTTCTTTTCTTTCTTTCTTTTTTTTCTTAATCTGTAGAGCCTCAAAACAGCAAAATATCTCCTCTGCAGACAAGAAAGTGAGACCAAAGACTCCGTCCATTTGTCTTATCTTTGGAAAAGGCTTGTGTTTACTCTCAACAAACCTGACTGCATCCGAGACGATGGAAAGGATGATTGCCCAGATTATGTTTGACGGTTTCAAAATGTCAAACAATAGTAAGAGTCGACCTTTAAGAGAGAAAATGATAAAATGAAAGGTGGGGGAGGTAGAATGGTCACCTTAGAAGAATCTTATTAGAAATGGAAAAAGCCACTAGGAGAGGGGCTCCTACTACCTCAATAAGCTGCATCAGAAGCATAGGAGGGATCTGTTAGAAGCATAGGAGGGGCCTGTTTCACCTGCCCCAGGGATTCCTACTCCACGGTCTTCAGTAACAAGGTCTGTAGGACACCACTCTTTGAGAAATTCTATACTAGAAAAAGGAAAAATAAAAACATAGGAAGGTATAGTGTTCTAGAGGGTAGGTTAGATTAGGAGACTCTTAAATAATCAGAAGCCAGGCACAGTTGCTCACACCTATAATCATAGCACTTTGAGACTAAGTTGGGAGGACTGCTTGAGCCCAGGAGCTCGAGACTAGCCTGGGCAGCATAGTGAGACCCTCCATCTCTAATAAAATAAAATAAAGATGCTGGACACTGCTAAAGGAGGAAATAAGAGAGCAGAGATAAGGGGCACACAACCACACACTGGGTACCAGGTGGAGAGAGGGCCCACTAGAAGTCCAAATCTCACCTGCACAAAATTGACTTACACAGGAAATCCTCACAACTCTAAAATTAAAAATAAAACAAAAATAGAGAAGACAGAAATCCAAGTTACCTACAGGGTGATATCAACAAGATCATTCACATATTCCCATATATACAGGGCTGGTTTGAAGCTGGCATGTACCTGCCCGGCCATACCAGTGGTCTACACCTAGTATTTGTTTTCACTGGCCGGGGCCTGTGCTATACCAGTTGCTAAACACCGTGCATATCACTATTGCAATGATACGGTAAAAGCAGCTGAACGCCAGCCACAGCATATCCTAAAAATATTTAAGAGTCTCTATTTGTAAAACTGGCAGATACGCAAATATGCAGAGCAGATGAGTTTACAAAAGATTAAATTGTTAGGAAGTTACTTAAATGCTCAATGGAAGTTGGTTTTGTTTCTTGTTATTCTTGCTTTAACTGAAATATTTGATAATTTATAGATAGTAAAAGAAAGCTGCATATGTGGCAATCGTTTCTGTCTAAAAAGCAAGAGTAGCCAGGCTCGGTGGTTCAGTCTATAATCCCGCGCTTTGGGAGGCCGAGGTGGGTGAATTGCCTGAGCCCGTGGATTCGAGACCCGCCCGGGCAACTTGGCAAGACCTCATCTCTACAATAATTCAAAAAATTAGCTGGGCGTGGTAGCGCGCACCTGTAGTTCCAGCTCCTTGGAAGGCTGAGGCGGAAGGATCGCCAGAGCCCAGCAGGTCGTGGCTGCAGTGGCCATGTGCAGCCACTGCACTCCAGTCTGGGCAACAGAGTGAGATTCAAACTCAAAACAAAAAAAGCAAGAGTAAGCCAGGCTCGGTGGCTCAGCCTGTAATCCCGCGCCTTTGGGAGGCTGAGGTGGGTGGATTGCCTGAGCCCGCGGGTTCGAGACCCGCCTGGGCAAGCGAGACCTCATCTCTACAATAAATCAAAAAAGATTAGCCAGG
>CAUYQG010201782.1:0-10132 GCA_963574415.1 Tarsius wallacei | reverse complement strand
ACTGGAGTGCAGTGGCCGCTCCCGGCCACCGCAGCCTCGATCTGCTGGGCTCTGGCGATCGTCCGCCTCAGCCTTCGAAGTAGCTGGAACTACAGGTGCGCGCTACCATGCCTGGCTAAAGCATCCTTCTTATCTGATATCAGTCTAGTGGAGACTCTACATCAAAGCAATATGTTTACAAAGATGTATTCCATCTCTTTGAGTGAGAAAACCAGGTCTGGGTTGAAAATACATGTTTTGTGGAAACGTTGTGCTTTTGGGAAAACTTTCTTCTCATGTTTTTGATTGCGCAGTGTGAGCCTTTCATTGTGACATGCTGTGACTTGCTATTGATAGTGGGAATGTAGTGATGAACTATCTTGGGTCACCTGGACATGATGCAAGGTCATTAGGGGGTGGATCATAGCTGTGAGGTTGGTTCTTGTAAGGGAGGGATTCACTGGGATTGCCGGTATTTGTTTTCTACAACTTCCCCCCTGCTCAAACACCACACTTTTTGTGAGAGAAAGAAGCAAATAATAGAAAGCAAAACACATTGTCAATTCTCATTATTCATGGTAGTTATGAGGGGGGACCCCCAAAAAACCAATCCTAGAATTTATTTATAAGAAATTGTATATTTACATTTAAACTTCGGTCATGTTCAGAGTACTCTCTGTTTGATGCAATATACCTATTGAGATGCTTTTATTACTGCTCAAAACAGTTTTTGAACTTGTCAATGCTGATACCTTTTAGTGTTTCTGCCATTTTTTTGTCTCACTTCTTCCACTGGCAAAACATTTCCCTTTGAAGACTTTTTTCATCCGGGGAAGCAAAAAAAAAAAAGTCACTCAGGGCGAGATCAGGTGAATAGGGAGGATGGGGTATGGGGTCATGCTGTTTTTTGGTAAAAAAAAAAAAACAAAAACCCTGCTGAACACTCAGTGTGGTGTGGGCAGGTGTGCTCATAAATCACCCATTATAAAATGGGCAAATGCATTGAAATAATCTCCCAAAAAAGAAAAAATGCACTGAAGCTGAATGCATCCTCTCACAACAATGCTAGCTGGTACACTGATGCGAATGGCTTCACAGAACACTTACCTATCAAGGGAAGCCTATACTACAGGGGCCCACTCTCCAAAAAAACAATTCCAGTTTTTTGCCCCCCCCATATATTCTATAAAGTTGTGTGAATATTGAATTGGTGCATACTAAATCACTGCTCCTGGAAGAAATACAGGGTTAGGTTCCTGCAAGCCTTTGGTCACAACATTTTCATCAGTTGATCAGTATATAACCTTGTTTTAATGTGTGCTTTCATTTAAAAAACACTTATTTATTATATATTGTTGATTCATTAACATTGATCTCTTGGCCAAAAACAATAGAACTCATACCTGAACAAAGTTTATCTAACACACGTATTTTCTCTGTAAGGAACATCACAGCCTTGTTGTGCTTAAGAATGTTGTATAACACTACATTTGGGGCCATTTTAGATAGCACAGTTACCAACAAAAAACATTACAAACGCAAAAAAAATGACACTAATTATACCATGAAAAGGACACTTGTTTACAGTAGGACAGCTGTAACAAGAAGGCAGAATATCACCTTGTTTGACCTCAGCAGGGAACATGCGCATCAGGTGACTCGGATTTCTCACCTGCTTTGCTCATGTGCATGTTTGCAAATGACTACAAAAGCAGCAAATAGTAATTTAGGGAATATGAATACATGTCATCGAAGAAATGAATTCACAAATATGGATTCCAGAAATATGAGGATCGATTGTATACTATTTGTCTTTCAACTTTTATGGATGTTTTTAGTTTGGCAAAAGTTGATCATTCTAGATGCCATTTGACTCACCTTCTTGATCTGAGATTCTGTGATTGTCTCGAGAGTCAAAACCCCATCAGTACAAATATCTGTACCTTTTACTTGTAAAGTGCAATAGAGTGAGTAGATAGTCAGAAATGTGATGGAAAGAAACCGGAAGCTTCATCCTAAGGTTTGCTCTGCCCACAGCTGCAGGATGATGGTGGCAGTTCTGAGCATCCCCTCCAGGCACAACAAAAGAGTAATTGTTTCTTCATCTTGTCTTCTATTAATGAAAAATCCTTCCTTGAAGCATTCCAAGAGATTTCCTCTCACATCTCATTGGCTAGACATATGTCACTTCCTATCTATTCATTGGCAAGGGAAATGAGACCATCAAAACTGACTTAAACCAATTATAACTCATACTCTGGGGCTAGGGCTGTGCCCACTTTTTCTGATGCACATAGCTTTGTAGAGAAGGTGATTTTAAACAAGACGGGGGTATTTACAGGGGAAAGAAGGGAAATGGATTTGGAATAATCAGTCAGTCATGCCTCTCATACTTAGTAAAGGAGCTTTACACATATATGGGAAACTTGTAATCTCAAATTGAGGGTGTGCTTTACTTTTTGTTAGAGTTTCTAACACTCAGCAGACTGTCAGATCAATTTTTCAGTGCCCTCTTGGATACATAACTTCTTGGAGGGAATCTTTGTGATGTTGGTCTTTCTTCAGACCTGTTTTTTTGTTGTTGTTGTTGTTGAGTTGGAGTCCCACTCGATCGCCCATACTGGAGTGCAGTGGCCGCTGCCAGCCACCACAGCCTCGACCTGCTGGGCTCCGGCGATCCTTCCGCCTCAGCCTTCTGAGTAGCCGGAATTACAGGTGTGCACTACCACGCCCAGCTAAATTTTTTGATTTATTGTAGAGATGAGGTTTCGCCTGCCCAGGTGGGTCTCGAACCCACGGGCTCAGGCAATCCACTCACCTCAGCCTCCCAAGGCATGGGATTACAGGCTGAGCCACCGAGCCCGGCTCAGACCTGTTTGAAAGAACCTCTCATAAGAACCATTGGAGAAAAATTGCCGGTAAGAGTCTAAGGGACTTAATTTTGCTATGGTAAAATAAAGTTGGGGTTCCAATTCTTTGCTATGGCTCCCTTTGAGAGGTGGAGTCTATTGCTTACTTTTTGAGTTGGGCTGATCTTTGTTGATTGTCTGTAGTGAAAGTAAAGTTCTGAGGCTAGGTCATAAGAGATTGTTCAACTTTCTCCTAGAACTCTTAGAATACTTGCTTCTGGAATATAACCATCATGTTGTGAGAAAGTACAAGTATCCCATGGATAAGCCCCCATGAAGAAGAACCAGTGTCCCTAGATCACAACCTGAAAGCCAGCATTAACTTGCTAGGCACTGGCGTATGTCATCTTGGAAGTAGATGTTTTCAGCCCTTGTAAGCCATCCTAGCTGATGCCTCATGAAACAGAAATGACCTGTCTCTGCTGAGTTCTATCCCAATTGCAGATTCATGCACAAAATGCATGTTTGTTTTTTTCTTAAGTCACCACATTTTGGGGGTTGTTTGTTATTCAGCCACAGATAACCAGAACACTTACCACAAAAGAAGTCAAGACAGACTCAAGACTGCAATTTCTAGCTGGTCGCTTCAGAAACAAAGAGGCCTCTAGTTAAGCTTTTATAAATCACCCTCTGCCCAGCATGGTGCTCAACAATGCTTATTCAGTGAATGAATGAAGGGCCATTTCACCCCTGATGCTTTCAGCATAGTCAGGGAATAAGAAGAAACTCTTAGAGTGTTCTTTTCTAGGAATATGATTTCAAGTTTTAGTCCTTTCTGTTTTGGGAAACATCCAGAAAAATCCTAAAATCAAAAATTTAAAAGGGAGTATGTGGAATTTGTCACCCTGCCCCAGGGTTATATGGCACTTCATTCATACTGCCTTCCAAGCTGGTTTTATTGCCTCTTTAACTTTTCTGTTGAAAATCTCAAGAGAAGGAGAGGGTCGGCTTCAGCTTTTGTGACCAGCAAGTTAATAAGAAAACAGAGAAAAGGAAGCTTTCCCCTTAATTTAAAGTAAATAAGAATTTCTATTTTTTTCCTTAAATTTACTTATTTCCACAATTTTTGAAATGTAGTCTGCTGTACTTTGGAATACTTTTCCAGCAGTTGACAGAATTCCCATTTCTTCCACAGGGATGCTTACAGCAGTCCACAGAGCCAGAGCAAAGCCTTCACCATGTGGAACGTGGTGGTCTACCTTAGTGGCTAGCAGATGCCAGGTTTCTGTGATGAGGACATTGTCTTTAGTGGTGAATCTCATCAGACACACAGAAACAAATGTTAGGGTCAAGTTTGCTACCTGCCTGGACATCACCTTTAAATGCCTAGGCGTGTAATGCTTACTACTGAGATGCCTGGCCCCTTCAGAATGCTTCAGATGTGTTTTGTATATGGAAGACATTTTGCTTTAAAGGGAAAATTATGCCCGTTATAAAGGCTTTGCCTAAGAAGCAACTTAAGTTGGCTGAATTATGTCTTCAGTTTCAATACCTGCCTCTGGGAGGCACATAGATACTATTGTGAACCGCTGTGGGATTAGAGTTGAGGGAGAACTGGCAATTTCATCTTTCTAGTTGTACTCATGACCCATGTTTTCCACTTTAATACAATCAAAGAAGGTTGGTTGTTTGACGTGAACCTTCATCCATCAGCATAAGCCAGTCCACAAAGTATATATTTTGCTAAATCCAGAGATCAACAACCTCATAGGACAGTATACTGAAAACATTTCCTCCTAAAGACCAATGTAGAAACTCCATTGTTGTAATACAACATGTTAAAAAGCAGCCTGCAAATAATTTGTACCAGAATTATCTGGGGTGTGTGTGTGTATGTGTGTGTGTCCTTGTTAAACATTAGAATACTTGGACCTCACTGTAGACATAGTGAATCAGAATGGAATTGGGTCAGAAATTTGCTTTGCTAATAAGCTTCTCTGGTTGTTTAAAGGGCCTGTCACCTCCTTCCCCTGATGGGTGGTTTGTGAGCAACTATCTCAAGTACAATGAGCCTTCAGACCATGGGAGATGAACAGCCAACCTTCCACTGTTCCCAAAATGACTTGTTAGGAAGTGGAGCCTGGAGAGAGGCCTTCAGGTCACAATAAGTGTATCTGACAGAGTCTTAAAACTAGGCTCTTCAAAATCCAGATCAACCATTTTCTATTTTAAGCTTTTACCAATGATGTCCTTATACAGAAGGGATATTCAGTAGAGTTTTTGAGCATTTTCAAAATACTGCATTATCACAGACTTTGTCCTACCCAAGGGTGAGAAACCAAAGGGGATAGGCATTTGCCTGTTTCGGTAATACTTTGACACTTTAGGGGTTAGAGTTAAGAGTATTTTGTTCACTGTGATGTAATGACAACTTTTGGACACACACACACACACACACACACACACACACATACAACTGTGGTAGACTGTTACAAAATGGTCCCTAATAAATCACTTCTCCATGGATTGAACCTGGGCTGCTTTCTTAACATTGCACAAGTTTTGGGACAGTGTTTGCTTTCACACACCCTCTCTGTCCTGCCCAGGCTAGCCTTCTTGAGAATGAGAGGCCATGTGGAGAGAGAAGCCTTGGAGGATGAAAAAACACAAGCAGCGAGAGAGCCTTAGCTGTTTCAGCAGCTGAGGTGGCAGGCGTGAAAGTGATGTCACCTTGAATTCTAGCAAGTTCATCTATCAGTGGACTACAAAGGCACCAATGAGCCCAGAGAACCCATGGAGCAGAGACGAGCTACCCCACGAACCTAGCCCTGGTTACAGAATTGTGAGCGAATTAATGGTAGTTGTCTTAAGTCACTAAATTTGGGGATGATTTGATATACAGCAGTAGATAATTGCACAAACATGGTGGGAAACACGTGTCTCCTTAGTCACATGACACTCAGGCAGGGCAGGTGGGAAGAAGTATCATGGGAACAGTTGGGTATGGTAGGACTCTGTTGGGATTTTGGATGCTTCTGATTCTCTGAGTGAGAGTGTCTTGTACAGACTTTAATTTGTCACTAATCATTGTACTTTTATTTGTTTCTATGACTGTATCTCCTCCTGCAATGTGAGTTCTTTGTAGAAGGTGCCATATTTCAAACTTTCTGTAATTTTGGTGCCCAGCACAGTATTTACCATAGATAATTTACTCAAGAAATGTTTGAAAACAAACAAAACCCAAAAACCACACACACGTGCACACACGTGCACACACACACACACACACACACACACACTCCATAACAAGTTAAATGCTACCCTATTTTGTCAAGGAATAGGGAGGAAAGGGAACATTTTTCAAATCCTCAAAGAGGATTCTAGAGAAAAGAAAAATCAGTTGTTTCTTGATTTAAAAAGAACCCCAAGAAGAATTCATGATTTCCTTTGTGTGTGTGTGTGTGTGTGTGTGTGTGTGTTTCCTTTCTGTTTTATTTCCAGGATGTTTAGTGCTTCCTATATTAATCATTTTCTCTGTGATAATTACCATTGCCACCTAGAAAAAAGGATAAAGAACTTCAGTGTAAGATTTTCACCCCCATGATTTACTTCAATTCATGTTATTTGGTTGATAAGAAGAGATAATTTTATGTGCGTTTATAAATGGGAAAATAAAACATATTTAAATGTTTTTGGTAGCAATATCTTATAAGGTCACAAAATGAATATGTTACTTCATTGTTGAAAGGTGGTATTTGCATGTGAGTGTATTTGTGTGTTTGTGGCCATTCATAATATCTTTCTGGGTTTATTTCTTAGTACCTCTCTCTCCCTCTCTCTCTCTCTCTCTCTCTTTTCTGAGTCAGAGTCTCACTCTGTAGCCTAGGCTACAGAGTCCAGTGGCTTGTTGACAGCTTACTGCAGCCTTGATCTCCTGAGCTTAGGCGATCCTTCTGCCTCAACATTCCAAGTAGTTAGGACTACAGGTGCACGCCACCACACCTGACTAATTTTTTGATTTATTGTAGATTCAGGGTCTCACTGTGTTACCCAGGCTGGTCTTGAACTCCTGAACTCATGCAATCCTTTCACCCCAGCCTCCCAAACTGCTGGGAATACAAGCATGAGCCACCACACCAGGTCATATTTCCAAGTATCTCTTGTACTGTTTCTCTCTCTCTCTCTTATTCTTTGTCCCCGTGTTTGTCAGTCTTTTAACTTTCTGTTATTCTAAACATCTGCTATGTCCCTTTATCTAATTTAGCATTAAAATCAAGCTACAATAGATATCTTACTAATTATATTTATTATAAATGATTTATATTTTTGCTCTTAATCTAAATAAATATCACATAATTGATCATTATATAATTATCTCTCTTGAAGCTCTCCAAATTATAAGGATCTTCTTTCTTAGATAACTCACCTCAATGGAATACTTTCCTGTGAATGGTGACTCAATATTATAAGTATACTCTCTACTGGTTGAGATCCTGGGTATGATGCTTTTAAGGGCCCATTTTTTCTTTCTAGCCATCTTGAATTTAGCAAATGGAGGAGCAGGAATGAAATTTAGACTTTACTTATTCACAAGTCCTCAGATGGCTTTCCTGCCTTGGTTCCAAGCCAGGACCTCTGCTGGAAGGGAAGCCTCAATGATAGTCAGCCTTGGCTTCATTGGCCTTTTCTGCAGACTAATCTTGCAGATTTTTGGAAGCTGCTCTCCACGCTGCCTCATGTGAAGCATAGCTTTCCATCACTGTCTGCTTTGCTTCCCTCAGAGCAGAGGTTTTCTGGGATATGTTTCTTCTGCACTCGCAAGCTCTCACCATCTTTACCTGGCCCCACCTCCACCTGGGAAAAGATAAAGTGTGTGAGATACTGTGATTCTTCCATCCACAATGAATTTGCCTAGTTTTACTCTTTTCTCTCTTCCAAACTCCATCAATCCTGAATCCTGGGTTCTACCTTGAAGCCGTAACTTGAAGGTGGTAGTGTCCAAACCCTACCTGCCATACTGCCACTGTTCACCAAGGGCCATTCTCTCCTTCATATTTCACAGGCTGACTCACAGTTATATGTGCCCATGTAACTGCTTCTAGCCGGTGAGATGTGAGAGGATATGACGTAGGCTGCGTTGGCCTGGCATAAACCTTCCATATTTGCTCCTCTATTCTTTTTTCCTACTCTCTCTAACTGGAATGTCAATGTTCAGGATGACCTTGGACGCATCATGTTAGAGAAGACAGAGCTGCCATCAGCTTTGGTCTGCATGGAGCAGACCTCTCTCTCCCAGATCTGGAACTGCCCTGGATGGTTACATAAATAAATAACTCTGCTAAGGTTGAACCTTTCCATTTTGAGTACTTATTATAACATTGAGCTTACTCTAGTGAAAGAAAAGAAAAGATAGTTTAGCAGCTGTCTAGGTGGTAAGTGAGGAACATCAACCCGAGACATTGACACATTGTAAATGGCTCATGTAGCAAACACTCTGGGGTGAGCATTCCAAAGCACAGTTTGCTTATGCTTGCATGTCAGGGGAAAGCTAATCCACTCCTGCTACATAGCAATGTATCAGTTAGCCTTTGCTGCTCAGCAAACCACCCCCAAAGGCAATGGCTTAAAACAATAACATTTAATTCATTCTTTGATAATACTAGTTCACGACTCTGTGGGGTGGCAATCAGCTCTATAGTTTTTCTGGCCTTGCCTGGGCTCACACAAGCAACTGTAAGTCACCGGACTGGGGCTGAAGGGGCGAGAACAACCTCCTGGCTGGGATGCATTGGCTTATTCTCATGGCTTCTCCAGCTGGCCAGCTTGAGCATGTTCACATGATCCAAGCGCAGCAAGAGAGGACAAGCACCAACACACCAGCACACGTTAAGTCTCTGCTTGTATTGTGTTTGCTAATATCCCACTGGCCAAAGTGAGTGACATGGCCAAGCCCAGAGTCCGGGGCTAGATAAGTAGACTCTTCTTCTTGATGGGATTGATGGGAGGAGTTGCAAAATATTGGGACTTGTTGGGTCAATCTACCACTCCTGAGGCGTGGATGTACCTAAAGTGCCATCATGCTAGGCAATCTCATAGAAGGTGGAGAGAGCACTGACAGGGTTAGAAGAGAGTCCAGTGCTCGTGTTGCCAACTTTTCTGCTGTGGAAACTTAGAAAAGATACTCCCCTCCACTGTCCTACCCCAAAACTGAAGCAAAGAAAAATTGTTACGCTCCGGCATTGCTAAGGTCTCATCCAATACTCTAATTTTACCTTTCTTTCCCAGCAGAGAAGTCAAGTTCAAAGTACACATGATGGTAACTGAAAACATACTTGAGTGTGTTGTTTTATGGTGGTGCAGGAGCACTTCCAGACCAGCCAAACCCTGAGGCGAGACTCAGAACAAACCAAGCAGGTGCCGGCGCCAAGGGCACAGCCAAGGCCGTGCGGGCCAGCCCAGCTGTGGCCACTTCCCTCTCCTTTCAAGTTTAACTCGGGTGAGTGGGAGGTGGAAATCCACTTTTATTTCTGGTCTGTTTCCTGCCAATTGTGATTCTTCCATTAATGCCCTGTGCAAGTTGAATCTCACCTCCACTGTCCTCCACGGGGCCCTCTTCTCCTTTTATAGGTGTTTTCTTTTGCGGAGGTGGTGGGTTGACGCAGCCACATTTTCCAAATACGAATAAGTCAGAATGGAAGGTGCCCTTGACAGGGTTGCGCTTGGAGCAAAACCCCAGAACTCTGTGGTGTCTCAGCCTCCCAGGGGGCTGCTTTCACTTTGCTTCTCCTTGCTTTGCCAGCAATTCTGCTAGTCAGGGGAAACAGGTGGCAGTGGTGACAATTCTCCACCTTAAGAAAGCAGCAATCAAACCACTTGAGGGGAGACATCAGGAATAGTGTCCTCTGGTGTGGGGGTGGAGTTGTGAGTTTTGTCTTCCACCCAAAGAAGCGGCTGTGGTGAGAGGTTATGTGGCTTTTACACTCCTCACAGCTCCTGCCTCACACCATTCTCAGAGATTCACCCTGGGAGGCTCAGCCTGAATAGAGCTCTCTGGGCAGCCTCTTTCCCATCAGGCTGTCCATGTTTTTTTTACAAATAGAACCACCAGCAGAGAAAATGCTGGAAGGAAAAAGGAGCCTTAGAAGAGCAGCCTCTGTGCCTAAGGTGGAGAGAGGTTTTCCTGTGGCCAGGGGAGGAGCTGACAGCTGGTGTGTGTGTGTGTGTGTGTGTGTGTGTGTGTGTGTATGAAGGGTGGGTTGAGGGAGGGGGTGGGTCTAGGAGCCTTTCTCCAACCCCAATCCCAT
>CAUYQG010201778.1:0-12981 GCA_963574415.1 Tarsius wallacei | reverse complement strand
GAGGATTATCAAAGAAATTCAGAATTAAATAAATACTGTAAACAAAATGAATATGGGAAAACTTTACCATTTTCTCATATCCTAGAGAATATGAAACAATTCATTTTAGAGAAAAACGTCTTGAGTCTAACAGTGGTTTAGGTTGTATCATGTAGTAAGTATTAAACTGTGTTAACAAATTTGGTCTGAGGAAGATTATAGGGGAAAAATACCTTCCACATTGTAGACACACTGCTTCAGCTAGATAGAGCTAAAGTGAGTTGAGGTAACCAGAAGTAACATTGACATTTGGCCCCTTTGGTTAGTATCCATGGGTCTTTCTCCAGCTACTAAGCTCTTTTATCCTGTTCCTATTCCCCCCACACCCCCAACTGTACACCAGTCTGAGTTTAGAAATAGAGTTCCTGAAGTAAAGATATTGAGGGATAGGTTTCTGCTGTTCTTCTTTTCTACTTATATGTTCTACCACGCTGATTCCCATATAAACCGCCATACTAATGGTAAATGGTTCATCATTGGTTAAAGGAGATGAGGCAGAGGAGGAGGCACATTCCAAGCTGCTATCTCAATCTAAGAACATAAAATTGTTATCTGTAGCCCTGGAATTATCTGCCGACTTTCATTATCCTTTTACTTTCTTTTTTTCTTTTTTTTTTTTGAGTTCGAGTCTTACTCTGTTGCCCTGGAGTGCAGTGGCACACCCCCAGCCACCGCAGCCTCAACCTGGTGGGCTCCGGCGATCCTTCCATCTCAGCCTTCCAAGTAGCCCGAACTACAGGCACGCGCCACCACTCCCAGCTAATTTTTGACTTCTTGTAGAGACAAGGTCTCGCCAATTTGCCCGAGCGGGTCTCGAACCTATGGGCTCAGGCAATCCACTCACCTTGGTCTCCCAAAGTGCTGGGATTACAAGCTGAGCCACCGAGCCCGGCCTCTTTCTTTCCTTTTTCAATGTTCCCCTTTTCTGCTACTTGAATATTTGAAAAGTTGATAAAAGTCAGTAAAACACCTAAAAGTTTCTATGAGGTCCTCAGCAGAGTTGTACATTGAAAGTTTATGTTTTAAATTGATGAAAAAATACATGCCACAGTTAAACTCTATATCCTCCAACTAATAAAAGAAAGACACTGAAAAAGAAGGGAAAGACCATGCTAGCATTAAAACAAAAAACAAAAACTTGGATCTATTCTTTTGTAAGCAGAAACTCTCCTGAATAATGGATGGACCTACTCAGGAAAACAGTATTTCTAGTGGTGAAACTGAGTTTGATTAAGACTGCATCTCAATGAAAAGGGCACCACGTTATGGTGCCGGTTGCTGTATAAAATGGTGCAGTCCATTTAGACAGTAGTTTGGAATAGAATGTAAAAAGGTCTTAATAATTCATGGCTGACACATGCTACCTCTGGGAATCTAGCCTCAGGAAAGCATTCTAAATAGAAAAGGCTTTATGTACAAAGATTTTTTTTTCAAAGCACAATTTTTATCATATTGAAAAAAAATTGTAAACCTAAATGTCCAAAAGGTTGAATGTATTGAGATAATTTTTTAAATGGTGGATTAAAAAAGAGTATCACATGAAAAACTACATTACTTTAAAAACTGGATAACAATTCAATATATGATGCTTGTAGCTCTGGAAATAAAATTCATACATTTAAGGAAATGCCAAGAAAAAAATGAAAACGTCATCATGCTATCAAGGATAGTGTTTCAGTGTAGAACTATGGATAACTTTTATTTATATATTTTTTAATTCACATATTTCCATACTAACAGAGCACCCCTTGTATCATTAAAAAAAGTATAATGGATACCAAGAACTGGCTTTGAAATATTTAAATCCACTTCTTCTCTACTGGGCCTGTATCCAAAACTTAGTCTTCCTTTCCCAATCTGAAAATTGTGAGTAGATCTAAGTAACTTCAGGGGTCTTAGCTCAGTCCCATACCCACATAACAGCCGAGTAGAACAAATTAACTATGGACAACTTGGAAGCAAGGATGGGTTCTCTCAATTCCAAAGCCCCTTCCTTGTCTTCCCCGGCAAGTCCAAGTGAAGAGCTCATTGAATAGGGAGAAACTGCTCAGAAGAAACCACTTGTCCATCCTGTGAAAGAAACACAACACTGGTTAGAACAGTATCTCTTTTCACCATTTCTGTGCTTACCTATTTTTTCATCTTGTGGATATTGCCTAGAGAGAGGACATTCATCTGTAAATTTTCAAAGCATCACATAATGAAGGAGAGCTTAATTAATGTTATCATCATTAGTGGCTGAGCAAACTCAAGGAGGAATAATAAAATGAAAGGTCATTGCTTTCGTAACTCCTTGCAGCCATGAATAGTAGTTGCCATAGTTGTAGCACATAGTCTCTGGTTCTTTTTTCATTCAGAATATTGTATCTTTTGGAATTATGTTCTTAATGATTAATGAAGGTAGATGTTTGGGGTAGAGAAACAGTTACTAAGTTCTCTCCACAAAAACCAAAGAACTAGACATTTTATTCATGTTTTGTGTTTCCTGATCTCCAGTTGCTACACGCTGCTACGTTGTAAACACGTATTTCTGCAGTTCATCTTCACCTTCATTATTTGTTGTGCTTTCAAGGAGAATAATGGCCTTTCTGTAGTTCAGAAATGGGTGGTATGTTGCTGAGAGCGAGAAGATTTCGTGTGTTGCGAATACTAACAAGCTGTCTTGTAATAAAGAATCAATGCAAAAAAAAAAAAAAAGAATGATTACAATAGTCATTCAGTATATCTTTGTATTTGGGTAGGGGGAAGAACGGACTCTGTTGATTCTTTTCTTTTATTTCTCTCTTCCTTTTCCCACTTTAGACAAAGCCCGTTGCGTTTGCAGTTCGGACAAATGTCAGCTATAGTGCAGCCCATGAAGATGATGTTCCGGTGCCAGGCATGGCCATCTCATTTGAAGCAAAAGATTTTCTGCATGTTAAGGAAGTAAGGAAAATAACTTCAATTTCTAGCAACATGATTTTCACCTTGACATGTCATTTCCTATTTCTTATTGCTGTGAAATAGCATTGCATATAGCTTCAGTTGTATAACATACATTCTAAATCAGTGGCTCTCCGCCTTTGCTGATATAAATGTACCGTTTAAAGTAGAAAGAAGTCACAGGACTCTTGCAATAACTTCACAGCTCCCTTGGGCTCTGTGGCCCAGAAACTGAGAACTGCTAGAGTAGATGATCCTTTTTTATGCTCAACCTGTACTTTTTCTTTTAATGTTTCACCTTGACTATGTGTAATTTTTTCTGATGTCTGAAGCTTAGCCATCTAGGGAGGGTTTAATAATAATATCTAGAATTCATGACTCTGCTGTGATGACAGTGTCTAAACTCAGACTGCTGGTCCCCTTCCTTCTCCTTGGCTGCTAAATTTCTGCAGTGGAAGGGAGAATGGTAAGAATTGGAGCCAACGGAGCAAGAAACAGATATCAGGAAAATTCCTTTTCTTCCATGCCAAAGGTCTCCACCTTTCAGTTAGCAATGACACAACCTGTAAATTAGAAAAATTTATCAGATGCCTGCTGTGTGGAACACTGTGTTAAGTGGCCAGAAATCCCCCCATATGATATTCTCAGTGTGTGAGCATGAGGGATTTTTTGGGGGGACCTGGAGGAATTTACAGTTGGAGCCCTTCCCTCGAGGGGATGACATGTCATAGGGAGCATGTGTACATTCAACACTAAAGGATGTGAGCAAAGGAGGTGATGGCTGACAATTAAGAGCCCAGAGAATGTAGAACCTACCATTTCAGTAGCCTTTGAAAAGAGGTATGAAATACTGGCTAATTGGGAAAGATGTAAAAAGTTTTCAGAAGTGATTGTCTAGGATCTCACTTCACAACAGGAAGTTAGATGAATACAGCGCTCCCTCTCCATGGCTAATGCTGAGATGATGATCTCTTTCTACCATGAAAGGAAAAGAAAAACAGATTAGATGTTCTTCTTTGAAGTACTCAAAATAGACTTATTCAGTTAAGGAAAATGAAAACAAATTCTAAAGATTCAAGATAAAAAAATTCCACCTGCAAAAGATAAATTGACAACATTAGTATAAGTAGAGAAATCATCTATGAATATCATATTATGTAATTATAAAACTATTTTCACCAAGGCAAATTTTTCTGTGACACAGAGTATTTAAGGTAGAGTTCAATATTTATCTCTTTCTCTTAATACTTCTAATTAATCTGATTATATACATGGAAGATCTCTGTAACACTTTCTAGTTCCTAATGGTCTTTTGCTAGGAAGGGCTATTAATCCTTGAACCCAGAGCTTATCCTATTCCTGGTGAAGGAACTGCTGCAATGGAATTCAGCCTGGTCCAGAGGCAGCACCAGGAAAGAGAAAGAAGTATAAAACCTTTGATGGATTGCTGGGAACACCAAAAATATTTCACTCTTACATGCTAAACCCATGAACCAAACAAAAGGTTTCTGGAACTGTGATATGTGAGGCACAATTCATTGTCATTGCCTTATTTCTTTCCACTGAAAATAGTTCATATGAAAGAACAATTCAAAAATTTGAACTTCCATGTACTGATTTTAATCCTTCGGATTTTGTGTTTAGAAATTTAACAATGACTGGTGGATAGGGCGATTGGTTAAAGAAGGCTGTGAAATCGGATTCATTCCAAGCCCAGTCAAACTAGAAAACATGAGGCTACAGCATGAACAGAGAGCCAAGCAAGGGAAATTCTACTCCAGGTATGAGATGAACACCAAGTGTCTGTGTGAAAGTTGAGATTGATGTACTGTTGTTTGCTGTAGTCTTCAATCCTTTTTATATGTTAAAAAGTAGGCTGATGATAGGGTTTATCGATAGCATCACAAATCTTGCATTTAAAAAATTCATCCCAGCACCTGATTTTCATCCTACTTGGGAAAGAATCAAATTAATTATCATCATTAATTAAAATAACTACAGCCATAAAGTATTAAATTCAAGCTTCTGTACTGAGGAAATTCTGAAGTCTTAATCATTTACTGAAAAATACCCTGGCACAGCAGAGCTGTGGTGACTAATCCCAGTGTCTGTAGCTGCCTGGCATGGCAGGGAGACAATTTAGAGATGATGGCCTCAGACATCATCAGGAAATGGCAGCTCTTGTCATCTGTGAGTTTCATTTTCACCTGAGAAACTCAATTTTGAGTTCTGCCTACTATTAGGCACTTAAAGAGAAGTATGAAACATTAAAACTGCCTTTGCAGATAGCAATTAGATGAGTTATGTAATAAGCTAGGGATGAATAATTCTTCCTAGGATTTTTGAGGTTGTTTACCTCTCACTAAAAGAAACACTGGAAGGGCTACCTGTACATGTAGTGAATTTTAAATTGAATCCTTTGCGGACAAGTGCAAGTCTTATCTCTCGCTATGTGAAAAGATGGGATACGGATAAGACTTTTCTTTAATGGATAGCCACATTTCTGTTTTATCTGCCTTATGTCTATTTTGTTTAATAATGATGCAAATTCCTTTGTCAGGGATAGTGTTTTAATGTTAGCAAGATTTTTTTTTCTAGTGGCAGCAGATGAGCGAAAAAGAACACACTTTTTGGTTTGAAATACCCATGCTCAATTAACTGGCATTTTATAATTTTCAAGTTCATTGAGTTCAGACAGGTTCTTCTATGGTTTAAGACCTATATCCCAGAAGTTGACTGGGTTTGAAACATTCATGCTCATTGACTAGCATTTTTTAATTGTCAAGTTCACTGAATTCGGATGGATCGTTCTGTGTTTTGAAACCTCTAGCCCAGAGTTGACTTTCCTGGGTCCTGGGCACTTGGATTGTGAGATGCATTTAGTCATATAAAAGTACAGGCATGTAGATAAACAACGTATGTGCATTATGCCTGTGGGGTGTTTGAAGATCGAATACTATTCTTTCAATCTCTCGTATTCCATTGGCTTTATTGTGTTCTTTGTTTTGTTTTGTTTTTACTCTCTGTACTGATAATGGTATCTTAATGCCAGTTAATACAATCTTATAATGTGGAAAAATTTCATTTTCATAAGGCATAAACATTGCGAACATTAACTAGCTAGTATATTGTTGGTTGAGGTTTGAAGTTCTCTCAGCTGGAGACATTGTGTTTTGTTTTCAGTTAAGGATATTTCAGCATTTCTCGGAATTTTCTTGTTGAATCACTTGAGAGAGGGGTTCCATGGTCAAATAAGTTTAGGATAGTACTAAGTAACAGAAAGGTTTTTTAGGATATTTCAAAGTCTTTAATATGTTAATGTGAAGTGTGAATCTATGTGGTGGAATGGAAATATTTTTTAAGTACAGTGTTTACTGAAATGACTTTCTTTAAAAACTCCCTGGTTCATGTCTTAGAAATTGTGTTAAATAGAATGCATTTTAGAAAATTTGGGAAGGACTTTTGCAGAGAAAGGCATTCCTAAATTAACCAAGTTTGATCCTCCATGTTAGTCATGCTTGAGAAATATCCTGGGTACTATCTGATGGTTAAATCATATAATACTCTGTCCTGTTTGTTCATGTGCATTTTAAAGGTTAGCAAATTTTACTATTGCTCTGTCATCCTTTTATAGGTTCCCCATGAAATCCTGAGTACTTTCAGTCTTAGAACACTAAAAATAATCAAGCCTAAGATAAAGGAGCTGGCCCAAACAAGAAGGAAACATTAAGTTCGGATATAGCCCTAAGGTTCTATACTTGGCCTCTGAGGTCTCTAGAATAAAAAGGAAAGGAAATCTCTGCTGTTCGGCTGTCTGTGATCTAGGCAGAGAACTTGAGAGCTGCATAAATTACCCTAGTTCTCTTCCACCTTCTCAGGGCCTTTTGAAATTAAGCCTTGAATTTGAAAACAGAGACCATCACATGGCTGTCTCAAGTACTCTAGGAACCTCTACTGGGAAATTATTGTTTGCCTCCTTGAGGGAAGCATTAAATATAAAGTTGAATAAAAACACCTAAATTATCTTGTTTATTGAATAATACAAATGATTTAGGATCCGAAATAAGTGTCATATTTAATAGAAATTTTTGCTTTACTCCAGTAAATCAGGAGGAAATTCATCATCTAGTTTGGGTGACATGGTACCTAGTTCCAGAAAATCTACACCTCCATCGTCTGGTAAGTAGGTGATAAGTGCTGAACAGAACATGCTGCATCTCATGCTTTCCCTGGTCTTATCTAGTGTTGTGAATTTCTATACATTGACTCACTATGTTAACCCTGTAGATGTTAAAAAGGATCAGACATGAGGATGCCCTATGGAGTTAGAAACAATATGGGGAAACTTTTTTTTTTTCTGGCTTAGAAAAAGGAAAAAGGAAGCTTGTCAGAGAAGTTGATCACCGTAATGAGTATATGGAATTTTTTTTTTTTTTTTTTTTTTTTTTGAGAAAGCAGGATTTATTGAGAGGACAGGAAAGTTCCCATAGTGGGAGGGGACCTGAGGGGGTTGCCCGAGTATATTGAATTTTTCATCCCTAATCTGCACAATGATGCTGGGCAGTATAGGGGTAAATGCCTACCAACAACCATAGTGCTACATGAGGTGTGGGCTTCAGTGTTAAATAGAAGAGGAGAAGAATTAAAACTTCAGAAAGGTGAGGGATAGAGAATAGATTGAATAAATGGGGTGATTGGACTGCTATGAACTACATCAAAAAGTGTCTATGGGAGACGCAGACAAGAAGTATAGGAAAAAGATGAAAATGCTTATGGAAAGAGGGACTATTGTTTTCTTTCCAGAGTGGTGGGTTCATTCTTATGTTTGCCAGATAAAATAATGGACACCCAGTTATATATCAATTTCAGATAAACAGTGATTGATTTTTTAGTATCAGCATATTACATAGGACATACTTAATACTAAGAATTTATGGGATATGCTTATACTAAAAAATTAATGTTTATCTGAAATTCAGTTTTTCTTTTTTTATTTAGTGTCTCACTGTGTCACCCAAGCTGGAGTACAGTGGCACAATCATGGCTCATTGCAGCCTCGACCTCCTTGGCTCAGGTGACCCTTCCGTCTCAGTATCATAAGTAGCTGGGACTACAGGCAAGCACCACATGCCCAGCTAATTTTTTTATATTTTTATAGAGACTAGGTCTCACTGTGTTGCCCAGGCTGATCTTAAACTCCTGGCCTAGAGTGATCCTCCCACCTCAGCTTCCCAAAGTGCTGGAATTATAGGATTGAGCCACTGCGCCTGGCTGAAATTCAAATTTAAACTACATTTATATTTTCTATATATGACAACTCTACCAATTGGTTTAATTGCACAAGGCCTGTGATCAGTGTCTTAGTTTGCTAAGAGATGTCACTGGGAGTCAGAGAAAGATTGTAAAGACTGGCTGCCAGGGCATTTGAACAAAATGATTCTGTTTGATTTTTAGGAAGCTTGAAATGTGAAGAGATAAAAAACAGAGAATTGTGCATCTGTGGAGAAATTAAGAAACTAGTCACACTGTGATGGGTGTGTGTGATTATTAGTAATTTCCCTGTGTGATTATTAGTGATTTCTCTACTATTAATAATCACACCTCCATTCCCGATAGTTGGCAGCTTTTAGAGACCAATCAAGGACTTCTTAGCAAAAAACTGTAAGGCTTTTTAAGTAAGCAAAATTTGAGCACAATAAGAAATAAATTGTTTTAGAATGCATACTGATTTTTAAAACTATGTACTTATAACTTGCAGCAATTCTAAGCAGCTCAAAATTAAGTAAAATAGTATGCCTAAAATTAAAATTGAAGCCCTTGATGCTTATATCTACCCTTGATCATCAACGAGTAGATATTCCCTGAATGCACAGGGAAAGGAGCCTTATCCTGTTCCCTCCCCAACATGTGAAGTTGCAGGGATTACTATATAAACCTTATACTCTTCTGATACATCTTAGACTATTTCATCAACTTCTGAGGATTGTTACTGGGCCTATAAAATGGCAAAATGCTACATCACATGCTGCTAAAAAAGAGCACTCGTGATGTCAGCTCTATTGTGCACACTGAAAAATTATTTCATTCCCTCTATCATATTGTAGCCCTCCGATCATGTTGGCACTACAGATGCTTCTCGACTTACGATGGGGTTGCAGCCCCCCCCACAATAAACCCATCGTAAACTGAAATCATAAGCTGAACCATCGTAAGTCCAGATGTCCTTACAGTGGGGCTTACATCCTACTAAAGTCAAAAAATTTTAAGTCGAACCATTGTAAGTCATGGACTATCTGTATAATGAGAGGGGTTTCATACAACTAACTGGAAGAATAAGCTAGGAGATATGTAAAATAGCATTTCATTTTGTAGCCAGATGCTTGTTATTACTAAAAATAAAGTTCCGTGAAGAGTTTAATATGAAAATCAAGATCATTTAAAACTTCACCAAGGCTTTATACAGATACAGATCTTTGGAATAACTTTTCTGAATACGAAGAGTAGAAAACACTTGTGTCTAAGTTGACTGGAGATGTAACCAACCACAGAATGTATCATCAGCACCACTGGACTCTGAGGTAATTTTCATATAAATAGCTAGACTGATCTAAAGGAAAACTTCAGAAAATTCTAGAGAGAAGCTGCCCCAATCTGCCTCCAGGGACAGCTATTCCACCTATCAAGTATGCCCTGACTGCAATTGTAATTTTCATTTTCTTTATGTCCCAGAGGCCCTGTCTACTATCCCCCTCCCCCATTGCTAGACCAAAGAATATAAGTATCTGCAGAAAGTATATGTGCTTGGATATTCTCAAGGTCTTGGAAAAGGAGAAATTTCTACTTCACTTCTGGGTAATTGTGTTGTAGTTAGTTGTACGACACATATCACACACGTGTGTGTGTGTGTGTGTGTGTGTGTGTGTATACACATGTCACCCTGGAACTCTCACAACTTGACCCAGATTCTAAGACTAAACTAATATTTAAATTTCAAAAAATGTTCCCTAGGTTCTCTATCAATAATAGTAATAATACATGCATACTAGTGAGGAAGAAAGAAAGAAACTTATATATGAAGGCAGTTTTTCCCAAGCAAATACTAATGTTTGTTAAGGTGTGGAAATACAAGCATAAAATTTTTAAAAGGGTCACATCTCTCAATAAAAGGAGAACTATCTGAGTCTAATAAACTATATAGAACTCTGAACAGAGTTGAAAACACTTAACTGTCTTATAAATTTCTTTAATGTGTTCTGAAAGTGACCACATGTTTCAGAATTCTCTATATTTCAGAATGAACCCTGATGCTTTTAGATTTAATTTAACCAAATGTCAGAATGAGTAAGTTGAGATTTGGAACTCGAACGTCCAGATACAAATAAATTTCATACCTGACTCAGGCTATGTATATGGACAGCCAAGCTTCTGGGCAATGTCACAGCTACACATTGATGCATTTCCCTTTCTCTTTAAAAAGAAAATGCATCCACTGACCATAGCAGACCAGATTCAAGGGACAAATCATAAAATCCAGCTCAGGAACTTTATCATCCCAGGGTTCTGTGAACTCTGCCATCCAAGTGGGTATCCTCAGTTTCAGAAAGGCTCTCAAGAGGGTACTGTCCCTTGAATGTGGCCTTTATAAGCCTAATAAAAGATGAGAAAGATAAAAGTATTTCCTTATACCACCAGCAGGGAACTTATTTGATGTTGGTTGAGACACATTATAGGAATAAAGAAATATTGGCTTAGATCCCCTCCTTTATATTCAGGAAGGTGCTACCAACATGCTTCCTGAGTTGGAATTCAGGGAAAACTATTCCTGAAGACTTTTTTTCAGACTCATTCCTGGCTTATGTCATTCAATAAGCCCATAAGGAAACTTTCTTATATGAGCAGAAGATTAGTTATAGAGCGGTATAAAAGGCAGCATCAGTTCAAACCCCTGGGCACATTTCGTAATGTTTCCCTCCCACACAATACATGCAGAACCTTTTATAGCTCATCAATATGCATAGGTGGGACAAAGAGAAAAATGTATTTACTAGGTAAGCCTTCCTAACTACCTGGAATTAATTCAGTCTATTATTATCTTCACTTGATAGAGAATCATACCTCATCTATTATGCAAGCAATAGCTGATATTTGTAATATTGTACAAACAATAGCAGGTATTCACTCCATCACAGATTTTTGACCTTATCAAATGAAAAGGAACAATTAAATACGAGATCCCAGTTTTCAAAAGGCTGAATCATCTAATATCCATAATCACTTCAAAATTGAAAAATAATGTGAGGCCTGTCAGATGATCTCCCATGCTTTGAAAAAGTTAGAAGAAGACATTGTGAGTACCTATTCAGCTTGTGTCTCACAGGGAATGCTAGCTGTACTGCAACACCAAGCTGTCTGTTATTTCAAAACGGTAATTTGTTACTTAAGTCTGAATGTACTGTGATTTGTTAGAGAGCTAACATGTATATTATCATGTTTTTCTGGGGTGAGTAAAATTTCTTTTTTTCTCCTTGATCTAATCTCAACCATAGAATAATTTTTTAGCAAGCTCAACCCTCCTGAATCCTGACTCCAAGGACGTGACCCCACTGGGGAAGTCAAGGGAACTGAAAGAATGCACCCAGATTGAGAAGGACCCTCACCTAGAGAGGCAGCGTGGTGCGGGGTCGGGGTACAGGCCTGCCAAAGCAGGAGAACTAGTTCGGAGTTCTCACTCTATCTACGTTTTTGCCAAGAACAGGTCCCTTAAACTCTATGAGTTTAACTATTAATCTTAAAAATAAGAAGGTCAAAATGGATCTTTAAGATACTTCCAGCTCTGATTCTACAGTTGATAAAATTCTATAGTAATTTCAATTGCATGTGGAAGCATTTTATACACTTTGAAGTGAGATTATGGATCTTTTTTCATTTAACACTTTTTAAGTGCTGTACTTTTAGTCTGGAAATTTTGAAAAATGAAAGCATGTTGAAGAAACCTCAACCTTTTATTTCACAGATGAGAAAACCGGTGACATGCTCTGTTAGATCTTTGTGCCCTTCCTTTCTGCCTTTTAACATTAAATCTAGTTGCTTTACATAAGTCTTCTGATATTGTTTTATTAGACTAATTTCATCTGAGTATTGTGGGATCCAGTGTTTTCCAATTGGTCTTTGATTGGGCCTGTCTCAGGGCACACACATATCATCTTTTTTTGTTTTTTTGAGTTGGGGTCTCACTCTGTCACCTAGGCTGGAGTGCAGTGGCATGATCACAATTCATTGTGCCCCTGACCTCCAGAGTTCAAACGATCCTTCCACCTCAGCCTCCTGAGTAGCAGGGGCAACAGGCGTATACTACCATATCTGGCTAATTTTTAAAATTTTTGTAGAGAAATCTTGTTATGTTGCCCAGGCTAATCTCAAACTCCTGGGCTCAAGTGTCCCTCTTGCCCCAGCTTCCCAAGGTGCTGGGATTACAGGTGTGAGCCACTGCCCCCAGCCATACACATATCATCTTAAAATCATTTTATTCCCATCCCTCCTGGAGCCCTCCCTGAGTCATTTGCCCTATGTGTGACTCTTGTGCATTGCCTGGATTGAGGATTTTCTGTTCTCTCTTTCCTTCAAATGCCTGTTGCAATTTTGGTGAACTTTTTCATATTACCCTTATTTTTACACAAGATCAAGCAAAAAGGGAAATCTGAGGCACATTGTAATAAAGGTTTTCAGCGTAGTTGCTTATTATCTAAAAGCTGGTTTAAGATATTGTGAGCGGCAAAGCCAAATGTTCTGCACTGTACTTCTATACAGTTGATATGGAAACTATCGATGTTCTATTTGAAACTACAAATTAAAAGTATTTCTCCAGCCGGGCTCGGTGGGTCAGCCTGTAATCCCGCGCCTTGGGAGGCTGAGGTGAATGGATTGCCTGAGCCCGTGGGTTCGAGACCCGCCTGGGCAACTTGGCGAGACCTCATCTCTACAATAAAAAAAAAAAAAAAAAAAAAAAAATTAGCCGGGCGT
>CAUYQG010201775.1:0-13141 GCA_963574415.1 Tarsius wallacei | reverse complement strand
GTTCCAGCTACTTGGAAGGCTGAGGCGGAAGGATCGCCGGAGCCCAGCAGGTCGAGGCTGCGGTGGCCGGGAGCGGCCACTGCACTCCAGTCTGGGCGACAGAGTGAGACTCCAACTCAAAAAAATAATAATAATAATAATAATAATTTGCTATAGTTCATACCTGATTTAAACTCCTGATTTACAAATACAGTGTCACGAGGCCTTTAACATCCTCCCTTCCAGAAGAGGTCAAGCTTAGGGTGGAAAGGGCACGGGGCCAACAAAATAGACTCTTGGACATAGATTCATAAATACCTTGAAATGTGGATGTTGGTCTTTGCGCCAAGGCTAAGCCACGAATTGAGGAAGACAGAAATTTTCTCTGGCACTTTTCTCTTTGGAAGTCCTTCTTGCACCCACCCCTCCTTTATCTTCTCAGAGGATCATTGGAAGTGTCTCTTTATTCTCCCCTTTCTGTTCTCTATAATTTGAACCACTTTTATTCTGTGGGTCAGTTAAAGTTAAAGTCACTCTGGTTGTGATTACTATCTAATCTGCAGGGCAGAAAATAACCACATGACATTTAAACATGTAATTGAAAGAGAAATTGATGGCTATTTTGAATGTAATAAAAATTGATGCTAATAGTCATTCATTATGGATAAAAAGGCATGATACACTCTGAAAGTCATTGGGAACGGTATCAGAGAAAGACTTGAACAATTATGGCTGAGATTAAACAAAAAACAAAAGAGTAGCCGAAACCACCTTCTAATTTGTGAAATAGAGCTGACACGGGTGTCGGCTTCTAGAAACCTTAGGAGGAAGATCGCAACTAAAACTTCTTAGACCGGTTCATATTTTTAGGAACACATTACACATTTATATACAGGCAAATGTGTACATGCACCCCAAAATTTATTCCTCTAAAGAATATCACATTTGAAAAGGCAACATGTTTTTTGTGAAAACTGTATCCATTAAAGATCAGTTTTATCTTTATTGTTATGTCTGTTTTAAATTTTTACAGAATTTGAAAAAGAAGATGCATTCTTTTCCATGTTGTGCACTGAGTGTCCCCTTAAAACTTGTTAACAGTTGCTTGAATTCCCAGATTCTATTATTGGTAGCAATGGGGGGAAAGGGAGCTTTCTATGTTCTGACAGCAAGATCAACCTTAGGATCAGCTCGGTTTGTTAGAGTGCATGTGCGTTATGTATAAAATATTCTTGAGAGAAATCACCGAGGACTCTACTCTGCTGCTTCCCTGGGTGTGGGAAGAGCTGGCCACCTCCTCTATTTGCTGACAGCTACTAATGAGAGATCACTTCCTAAGATCATTACTGGAAATAAGTTCCCTTGTAAAAATTAATCTATGGGTGCCACATAATGCAAAATTTCAATTATTCATTCATCTTATTTATTACCCTATATGTAGGGCTTTTAAGCATCTAGCTGTCCTGACTTCAGAATGCATGTTTTTATGATCACCGAGAAAGAAATAATAGCTTAATATGCCTTTTCTCTGACACTTAAAATGCTACTTTTTTAAAAGTACATTTTCATTTGGGGTATAAATTAAAATGTAATTGTACACCGTTATTATTCCAGTTTACCAAGATGGCAGAATTAACAGAGGAGCCAGTCTTCATGATTACAAAATGCTTCTGTGTGTGTCCTATTTCTAATTATTATTTTCTTTGTTTCATGATGAGTTTTGAGTGACTTTAGTCTTTTTGCAAGTCCATGTAGGAAGCTTGGACTTTAGAGAAACAGACCTGTGCACAGACAACCTCATTAAAGAGTTCAGTCCGATTTTACTTAATTCAGCAAATATTTACCAAGTGCCTACTATGTACATAGGACTGTACCTGCTGAACTCTGGTCCCAACTAGCCATCTCACAAATGTTTGCCCCTGGCCATAAGGGAGACGAAAGGGGCCACTGAATGGCTCAGTGTAAATGTAACACTTGTGGCCTCATGCTATCTGGTCAGTAGGTAGTATCTTTATTTCTGAGCAAAGCATGGTAGCAGAACCTATTTATGTGGTGTCATTAGAAATAATTTATATTACACTGGGATTAATAACAATCCCCCCCCCAGTGTGATTATATTTATCTTAGGCTGTCAGTTGTAAGTTCTCATGTTTCCTGAAAGGATTTATGCCTCTAGTATTTACATTACCCACTTCTGTTTTCCAGAGTTTTCTCTTTGAAGTTAATTCTTCTTACTGAGGAGAATGGAAGCAAAAAATGAACCGAGTGGTTCTTCCTTCTCTGTTATCTGTTAACATTACACTGTCATCTTCAGAGAGCAGTTCTGATGTTTCCTTCTGTTTTCTAGATTTAAAAATATAGAAAGGTAGATCCTTCTCCCTTTTTCGTAGTATTTCTCATTAGTTTCTTCTTATGCCTTAGGATGCTTTAGAAAAGGCACTATTGGGGAATGAATGAGGTGAGTAGAAGGAACTAAACTTAGAGTCAGAAGATCTGGTTCCTAATTCCCACTCCCTCTCTGCCTCTCCCAACGGTAGGACATTGGGTAAGATATTTTAACCTCTCTGAGCCTTGGTTTTCTCATCTGTAAAATGGGTTCAAACATCTCTGTTGTGCCTTCCTCACAGACAGGAAAATATAAATATAAGATCTCTAAGCAATTGAGAGTATAATCATTACAAATATAAAATATTTTCTTATATATATGCTAGTCATATATAGTCAAGTACAAACATGTTTATATCAAATACACACACACACGCGTGTGTGTGTGTGTGTGTGTGTGTGTGTTTGTTATCAGCCCTTCTGTCCACCTTTCAAAGTGTTTTTCTCAGTGATAGCCCCTCAGGGAAGGAGCCCTTGCAGTGTATATGCACACTTACGCTAGGGGGCAGTATTGCACAGTGGTGAAGCGTGCGGGTGCTGTAGTCAGACTTTCTGGGACTGAATTCCACCTCCTCCGTTTATGTTGGGTTTACCTGGGGAAGGTACTTCACCTCTTTCAGCCTCACTTTCCTGTTCTGTAAAATGAGGTGAATAATTCAATCTTCCTCATCGGATTGATAGGAGGATTAAATGATTTAATGCCCATAAAGCACTTCAAACTCTGCCTGACACTAGTCTGAAGTCAGTCAGTACTCACTCTTATTAGTGTTGTTACATAGAAAAAGCCAATAATTTAGACTTTCCTATACCTTTGTGAGCCACATTTATAAGAGAGGGTCATAACTCTTATCTGTAAATCTCTTAAATTTTGTTCACTTGAAGTCTATAGTTCTACAGTTCAATGCCAGAGGGTTCCTTTTCTAGTTATTAGGTAGCATTTATAATATTTGATTTTACTTAAGACAAGATTTTTTTTTTAGGATCAAAAAGAATGACTTTATGCCAATACTTGACCTGAAAGTAATTTATTATAAAGAATGCTCTGTAGAAATTAGATGGCTAACTTGGCGAGACCTCATCTCTACAATAAATTTTAAAAAAACGAAATTAACTGGCTTTATTTTTAAATGCCATATTGAGTAAGATATATACCAAAAGTAAAAGTTCAATATAAAAAAGTGCATATCAAGCATCTACTTTATAAAAATAGTAGATCTAAATCACAGGATATTTGCATTTGACAAAATCATTTCATTTCATTTTTTTCCCTAAAAAAGTAATCAGAGAAGTGTATAAAGATTTATATTTTATACGGAAGATTTTACCCTCTTGGTACAAAAATAAGCAATTTTTTTAGTACACTGCGGTATGACCACACAATGAGAATTGTTCAGGTAATAACATATTTTTGAAGAACATCTAACAATTCAGAAGTATTTGTTTGTGATATAAGGTTAAACAAAAAGAAAGGTAATTTATAAACTGCTTTATAGAGTAAAATGCCAAGTGTGTGCACATTAAAAGAAAGAAAAGACTGTGTATAAATGTACCACAATGTAAAATATAATTTTCTTGGTGGGAGGATTATGAATGTTTCTATTATTATTTTATTCTGAAGATGTATACACACAGTCATATATACATATATATTTATATTTGTGTTTTCCACATTTTTAGTCTGTTATAATCATGTATAAAAAAACTCAGCTGCTGAAATATTACAATGTGTTTAGCCCATTATGTCTTCAGACAGATCAAACAAAATGTTTAACTGGGACTCCATTTACACAAAGTCATTAACAAAAATGGTTTGGTCAGAAAATCCTAAAATTATTCATTTGTATAATCACATTTAATGTTTTCCAAACATAAAACAGATATTCATGAAAATGTTTTGTAGACTGGAACTTTTAGCAAGTATGGGCCTAGAAGCTGGGCTCTGTCTGCAAACACAATGGCACCGTTTGCAAAGGGGGTGGCATCAGGGTGACCACAGGAACCCTAAACCATCACTGAGAAAGGGGGACCAAGAGGAGGAGGGTCTCAGGATCATGATAGAGGCAGCGCTTGACCATGCACTTTATTTCAGAACTGAACTATAGAAATATTAATATATGTGTACTACTATTGGAAAGAGAGGGGATGGACAAATTGAGTCAGACTCTAACAGAGAGAGACTAAGAGAAGGACAGACAGAAAGAGAGACACGCTGGAGAGAAAGGGTGGGGGAGAAAGTCTCCAAGTGGAGAGAAAGTGTGAGGGAGGGAGTCTTCAAGTGGAGAGAAAGTGTGAGAGAGAGAGTCTCCAAAGTGGAGAGAAAGTGTGAGGGAGAGAGTCTCCAAGCAAGACAGAGGGCAAATAAGCTGCTATTAAACCATACACAGCTCTCTCCATAAGACTGGTTCTATGCTTCTTAACTAATCATTTAGTTATAAAGCCTCAATTACAAATGAGCACCACCACAACTCTCATCATTACCACCACAGCAAAGAGAATCTCAGAGCATTGTTAAGAATAAGTACCGCATGGGAGAGCAAACGCCCTTGATAGGCACTCACTGTGACACCCCAGGTGGGTAGATAAGACAAGCCCTTTAATAAATGGCAGTTGGGCAAAATGTACTCCTATTTGATGGCGCTTTACTTTGGAATCGTGTTGTAAAACTTCCCAATCTCTTCTGGCTGCAAGTTAAGCAGATACAGTGATGTGGAATTTACATCTGAAGGAAAAAAAAATACTGCTTTACCTGCCAAGTGTGGATTTGACAGGGTCAAAATACATAGCTGGTAGATTTTACATTTTGTACACTCTGAGAGCTTCAATGCTGACTCACCCATTTTCTGCTTTTTTTAAAAAATGGGTTTCTTTTGTTAAAAATTATAAAGCAAAAATGATAAAATTCCACAGAACTCATATTCTCAGAAAGTGGAAAGAATAATTTCCTTCAATCAGGAAAATGGGCCAATCGTTTAAATTCAAGATTATGCCAAAGGAAAGTGGCAGTGAAACATTCCACACTCCAGAGTCTGTTTCCTTGGACTTGTTAGAGCCGTGCTGCTATTGAATATTTTGGCTTAGGACTGTTTGGAAAAGGTGAACGCTGAGATTCTCGAAAACATGCTTCTTTCTAACATCCTGCATTTACATTATTTGGTTAACACATATTGTACTTTTCTGTCCTCTACAACAAAAAATCAACCCTGGCTCAGGGCTGACATTTCCTTAGCAGGCTGGAGGCTACACCACTTAATTACCCACAGGGAGATGTGAGAAGTGGCCCCATGCTTAGTTTAGTTCTGCCTGAGGGCACTAACCCAGCAGCTCCCATTAGTATGTGGTAAAAAGACCCACCAGGCCATGGGACCTTGACTGCTACCTTTGAGAGAAAGAGATGAGTATTCAATAAGCTGGTCAACCCCAATTTTGTTCTACAATGTCTAGACAGCAGAAACATTTACGTTTTAGAAAAACAAAAACACAGTGGGAAAAGGTAAAACAGGCAAATGGTCATTCCAAAGGATCAAACTGACGAAATTCCCTGACACAAATGTTACCGCACATTAGGAAGAATGATGCACAATAGAGGTCTACCAAGTGAACCCTGGAAATTAATCTTAACTCTGGTTAGCAGCTCTTCAACCCCATCAAAAGTCAGGGCCAGATGTGTTTTGAAAGGCTTTTTGCCCTCTGTTCTTCTGCATTCTTAATTAACATCAATGTGTCAAACTTTTTAGATTCTATTAAGAAAAAAAAAGGTGCCTGAAAACCTTCATTAAACAACAGGTTAGTGTTTGAGCCATGAAAGTCACAACCAAGCAATGTCTTCTAATCATCTGATGTTGGGGGAACACACATTTAGCTTCCAAGGAGAGTCAAGAGCCGAGGGCACAGCCTAAACGTTGCAAGCCAAGATGCAAACTTCTAAGCCCCCGAGGTTTGGCAGGGTTTCGGGGTGCACGGTCTGGTCCGAGGAGAAGGACTGGCTGAAAGGAAGAGTGCGAAATTCGGACCCCTGGCCTCTCCTCTGTTTCTCCCCCTCATTTCCCATCTACTCTTTACCCCCTACCTAGTAAACCAACCTCCAAGCACTGAAAACAAAACAGAACGGATTAATGGCCCCTGTTCTGTTTCATTATTTATGCCCGTCTCATGTACCACACTAACCAAGGAATGCTCTTTGATGATTATATCTCCAAAGAACATTACTGTGATCGTAGTATGTGCTGGGGAACCATAGATAATTAATCAGTCAAACTGAGAGATATGGATAAGAATAACTTCTGGATTTTGTAAAAGTAAATTTACTGCATAAAACCTGCTAGGAGCTGATTAATCAAATAGGCTCTTTACTCAGAGTTAAATCAGGGCATTCACTACAGCTGGTCAAAGACCTATGCCTTCATCCCAAAGATACTGAGTTTACTTTTGCTTCCTTTAAATCTTTCCTCTCAATTTCAATAGCGTGAGTGTTTGCTAAAGAGGTTTGCCTGGTGTGGAGGTTTTTGTTATCCTAATAAATACGTTAGGGAATGAACAAGCAATTTATTTGATATTTTCTACTCACCTTGTGATAGATTGGGGAGTATTGTCCCATCTACATTAATATTTGTAAAGTGGAGGTAAAAATAATTCCATACTCCTAAACCCCAAAACAAAAACAAAAACATGAAGATCGCTGTAAGCACCATTCTGCTTCAGGAATGTTCTGTCACAGGTCAATCTTTATAAAGAGCAATTTGCATGATTTTAAGGTTAGTGTTTTGTGGATTATAAAGAAGCTAGCAATCTTTATCTTCGACAGCAGCAAACCATGTAGAATTCTGGGAGCAAAAGAAGAAGAGGAAAAAGGTAGAGAGAATTGAATGGCCTTTTGTTTCTTGAAAAAAAAGGAAAGCAACAAAGGCTTGTTTCCTTTTCCCTTTTTGTGAAATGAAAGCTCTTCAGAGATGATTGAGCTCTTGTATGCTACTGTTTGAATCCTGTAGGATGGTATTCTGTGTAGCTTTGCTCTAAGTACACCAAAGGACGCGGATACTTCTGAAGGTTAAAACTACTTTGTGGTGCATAGGGGACCTGACTGAAGATTTCTGATCCTTGGGAGAAGAACATCATACTCTTCTCTCAGTCAGAGCTTGCTTTAAGGAAATGTATTAGGATGCCAGTTTATCCATTTGCTGTCAAGGTGGTGGGCCAGGGACATTTGGGAACAGGTAAACTGAGTTCCAGAATTAACCGAAGGAGAGTAATACCCAGAGAGCATACAATCCAATTTTCTGACGGTGCAGGCTTATTTGGCATGAAGATAACATTTACGACGGAATCGAGGCTGGGTTTTTATTCTAGTTCTTTTGCTCTTTCTGCCCTTCCCTGGCCCTCTGACTTCCGCCGTCTTCTTCTGACCTCAGAAAATGATTCCGAAGACTGTGGCTGCATCATAAGCTGAGACCCCGAGAAGCACAGAACAGACCCTAATTTATGTATCTATTTCTCCAAATTCACTGCTTTTCTGATATCTGTTCAGTGCTACATCAGTTCAGTTGAGTCCTTACATCTCTGTCCATAATGAAAGACAGACCACAACAGTTTTTCTAATAATTACCATTTCTAAAAGGAAGATGCTTAGAGAAAAGGTTGGAGGCTCTTTCTGGGAAATTAGCTTGACTAATCAGGGTGCAAGAGAATAATTTTCATAAGATTGTTCTAATCATGTCAGAACATTTTAGAAGCTCGAGAACAGATAATAAAAGTAATCTCATTCTCTGGCCGTGTGTACAAGCACAAAAGGTCTTCAACTTTAACGAGTCCTGTTATGATTTTTGCAAGATCCTCTCCTTGATGTGAAATCATGTTGATGATGACATGGCGATATTTTAAGTATAATGATGTGTCTTCTCTGTAAATAGCACCTAGCCTGCACAATATGCTGTCTCTACATTATCTCCTCAAGTTCATCAGAGGCAGGATAGAATAGACCATTTCATACTTGCTTGTAATGACCAACGTGTGGAAAGATGGGAGAAGAATTGCAAACAAAGCAGGCAAATTCTGAGGAAGGGAGAGGGTAGCTTCATATTTGTAGCTAGAGACTAGTCATGAGGATAGTCTGATTCCAAGCAGCTCCAATGTTTAAGAATACTGCCGTATGCAGTACAACCTTTTATCCTTGAGTTACAATTACACATGTCAAGACAGTCTGTATCCTTCAGCAGAGGAAAGAATACAAAGCAAAAAGGGAAATTTCTGCGTAAAATCTATCATTCTTTACATGTCTCATTGAAATATCTTCACCTTTTTCCTTTCTCGTCACAACTATTTCAAGTCACCTAAGTGCAAGCAACTTTCATACACCAGATAGCACTTACAAAGCTCATTTATTTAACACAACCTGAAAGAAGCTAATGGCATTGTAAAGAGTTATTTTTGCTCAGAACAACTCATAACCAAGAGCATGGAGCCACATCTGAATGAAGACGTGGTTGTGCTTCCCCAGGATGCACCGATGCAATCCGCAGTGAGTCTTACAGGACACGCTTCAAGTGTCCTGGAAGGTGCTCAAGCGGCAGAGTGCTAGGGTCTCAGATGTAAAGAGCTGAATCTCGCTTTTGCCCATGGCTGCTCAAATTAAGCCTTTTGATTTAATCTGAAGTACAGAGTAAAAGCCCTGGTGGTATCGGCTTCCCATTGAGGAGAGCTGTATTTCTGAGTGGTGGAGAGTTCTGGAGAGACGTACATAGAACAGAGGAACACATGTGGCATGTCCTCTGGGATTTTCTCTCTCCTACATGTTAATGAAGATTAAAGTATAAGAAAGTGCAGACATCGGTTGAACAGATAATTAATGATGATTGATGATTTACTTTTAATTTATACCACATGATTAATTCAGGTAAAACATGCAGATGCTGGAAACTTCTGGGGTTGTGAAATTGTTTAATGTTCAACACTAACTGATAAAAGCCTGCGTTTGGACCCCACCGTTATCTACATAGCAATTTTCATTAGGTGGATATTGAAAGAGAAAGCTCTGCTTATTCAAAAGAAAAGAGTTTTCTTTCTCTTTCATGATTGATTTTTCATCTTGCTAGTCTTTTATTTCCAGAAAGTCTTTGCTGCTTTCTTGGGCAAAGCTAGTTTGCTTTTTGTTTCCTTACAAAAACTATGAGTTTTTTGGTTTTGTTTTGCTGTTGATGCGTAGTTCCTTGCTTAATCATATTACAAAATTGTTTCTCACTCACGTCTTTCGTTTTCTTAAGATATATGTGTGCCTACACACACGCACACACAGGTACTCCCTGACAGTTGCAAAGGTGAAGGAGTGACAGCGGTATCTCCTGGGCAGAAATACTCCAAAATTCAGGCTGTAATTCTGGCTGAAGGCAGCACATCTGCATTTTCTCCCTTTCACCAGAGCAGCACAGCTTCCCATGGTGCAGGTTGTTGTTGCATTGTACAGAAGCGATGTCTCAGTGCCATGTCAAATGATAAGGCTGTTTGCAAGTGGTAGATTTAAGGCCTTCCTGGTTCCTCAGCGTTTATCTCTCTAAGGATAGCAAAACTTGAAAAGAGTAGAGGATTTGGAGCTTTACCACCATATTGTAGAAAAGCTTATTTTTCATTTGTTGACCTAGAATCTAGAGTGAACTTCAGTAACCAGGTGGCCTCATGGCCTGAGATCTATGTGGGTATTTATCACTATTTATACTGGGAAATAAGAAAGAAATTCTGACACGAGCAATTCTAAAGCTTCCACATGCCAAGTGTGTCATGTGGGTACTTTCTGTTTGACTCCAAGGGCTTTGCTAAACTTCTCTCATGATGTTTGCTTTCCAACAGCCTTTGCTTATTGTGATATTTCTATGTTTTAGACTTTTATGGCTTAGAGACATTGGCACTATAAATTTAATTGGCAACACTCCTCATCTCAGCCAAAAAAAAATTCAAAAAAGTTATCAATATGTTACTGTAAAAGCAATGCATATTTTAATTTCCATAAGTGCAAAAGTGATTGGAAGATTGAACAATATAAAAATGGTGTAACAACCACTTACAAGCAGAAAATTATTATCACTATTGTAATCTCTGAATCATTTATCTCACCTAACATAATAATTATGCCTCCCTAAAAACTTTACATAATCATAATTATAGCATTTTTATTTTTAAATTTATGCACGTCTTGTTTTGATACAAACAGCAATGGGAAATAAAACATTTTTCTTTTGATTGAGCTAACAGAAGATAAACAAAAGAGAATAAAGGAGACTAATTTTAGTGTAAAACTGATTTGTACTAATTATAAGTAAAGCTATAACGGTGCTTTCCTAAGTTATGTTTTCAGAAAGGAAAGAGTAAATACACAATTTTCAATCTTCATTCATAATTAAGATACGTTATGTAGCTCCCAAACACACATCTTAAAATACAGAGCTCTTCATGATTTCTGCCTCACTCAGTTTTTCTTTTATTTTTTGCTTTAACTTTCAATACTGTTCTCACTTCCCATATCCTGCTGGTACAATAAGTTTTCACAGTGAGGAGGTGGTTTACCACTGGATGTGCTTGCCCAGCTGCATATTTCCATTATAAATAGCTGCTGCAATCTCCTTTGTCAAAGCTAGCAAATATTTGCTTTTTCCCTATGTTAAACATCTCTTTTTTTCTCCTCAGTCTTGAGGTTTAATGCAAAACAAACTCTCTTATTCCCCACCCCCAAGTTTGTATCTTCGTGAGCTACCCAATGAGTATTTAAACAGATCACTGTCCATCTTGTGCTGTGGGCAATTAGAACCTAGGCACTTTGTCACATAGCTGGCACCCTGGATGGTAGCATATGATTCTCACTGTGTGGTTGCAACCATGGAGCTGTGTAATTCATGGACATGCAGGAATACATTTTTCAGCATGGATTATATGTGACCAGAAAGAGATTTTCATAAACGTTAACAAAAAAAAAAAAAAAAAAAAAAATCGAAACTAAGCTCTTTCCAAATGTAAAAAATGCCATTAGGCAAAGGATATATAACATCTTGTCAAATTCTGGGTCTAATTATATTTTAAAAGGCTTAAAAAAAAAAACCCCACATGCTGACAGTTAGTGAGGAATACCCAGTCTAAATTTTTACCACAAAAGCTAATGACCCTATTAACTCTAATTTGTTTACTCACCAGTCTGGAACAGTTTCTTCCACAGGTACCTCTTTGATGTTCAAAATTAAGCTTCCTAGAGGCTTGAGAAATTAAATGCTAAAGGAGGTCAATTATACAACAGTTGCCTTAAAGACAAGGATTGCCACTCCCATGTTGCTTTAAATTGACTATTTTTTTCCTTGATGAACAGATGAACACAAATACAACAAGATTACTACTCAACACATGTTAAACCCTCCTCCCGATTTGCTTGGATGTGATGGATAGCTTTGAATGAGTGCACCTGAGCGTACTGGAAAGGGCTTAATTAAAACCTGGAAAAATATTCAATGCTTATTCCTTAGGTAAAATCTTGAAATATTCACCAAAATATTATTCGAACTGAAACAGACCAAAATGAAAGAGCATGTTTGATAAAAGTAGAGAATTATTCTATTATCACTTGCAAAGCCCCATGTGGAAGAAAATTTAGTACACAGGATGGCAAGTTTGAACCACTCAGGTTTTCCCCATGGTTCAGACATCAGCACTATCGTGAAATAGTTGTGAAGTGGAAAATGCATTCTGTTTATTGGAAAATAAATGAACAAGCCAATTGTAAGACAGTTGGGATGTGCTAAGGGAATAAACCCTACAATAGATATGTGTGTGCAAAGAGAGCTTTTTGTTAATATCTTGAGTCCTGTAGCATTTCTGTAATAATAGGCAACAAAAGCATTTTGTGGAGATGTAGCCTTGCTCCACAGGGTCGATGCTAACTTTTACTCTCCCTTTTATGTTTAACACAATCTCCATGTGCCCCCCACCTATGGGTACCCATTCTCTACACCCTGGGAACATCTCCTTCCCTGATAGGAGCTTTATTTGACTTTAGAAAAGATTTGTGATTCAGAAATAGGCATGGCACATATTATTCTAGAGGCTGAAAATTGAGTAACATAATGTAAATTCCTCATAAAATAAGAAAATGGGTCACGAGTTGAAATGGCCTAATCATCTGCTCCAAGAAAAATCTTGTCCTCTCCTCCATCTCTTACTGACCCTGAAAGATTATTTTCAGTTCTCTTCAATTTCCTAGCTTCCATCTAGTTATATTTGTGAAGAATATAATTGTTGTTCCTTGGCTGTTGAGTAGTTAGAATGTACAAATCAGAGGATAAGCCCAGGATTTTAAGGAGGCATTAAAATGATTGAATGGGGATCAGTACAAAATAGGGCAAAGGTTGGGTGCAGGACCTCAGGAATCAGGCTGTAAGAGACTGGAATCCCTGCTCTGTCACTTGATGAGTGGGTCTGGGCCTTAGTTCCCTTATCTGTAAAATGGAAATGATAGTAATATTCACTTCAAGGTAGTAAATGAAATAATACAATGGTTAGAATGCAAGCTGACACATAGCAAGAGGTTCTTAAATATTAATATTATTTAGGGAACTGGGACTAAACGCTACACAAATAGCTGTTTGGTCTATGTCCTCATTCCCACATGGGATGGGATTTCGGATCTGCTTTGACCTCCAACAGGACAGTGCTAAAGTCATCTTGGAAACTGAAGGGAAAAAAACTAGTAAGTTGATGCTGTGTTTATTTGAAATTGCAATATTTTATCTATTTTATTCATTTTGATTTTTGA
>CAUYQG010201771.1:0-19524 GCA_963574415.1 Tarsius wallacei | reverse complement strand
TTGTTTCCAGGTATCTTTTGATCTGTGTTTTGATTTCATCATTGACCCAGGAGTTGTTTAGCATCATGCTGTTTAGTGTCCATGTCTTTGTGGGTTTTGGGGGTAATTTGTTGGTGTTAATGTTTATTTTTATTCCACTGTGGTCTGAGAAGGTGCATGGTAAAATTTCGGTCCTTTTAAATTTGCTTATGATTGATTTATGGCCAAGTATGTGGTCGATCTTAGAATACGTTCAATGCAGTGATGAGCAGAATGTGTATTCTATGGTCTTTGGATGGAGTGTTCTGTAGGTATCGATTAAGTCCATTTAGTTAAGAGTCACATTGAGGTTCTGGATCTCATTGCTAATTTTTTGTCCTGATGATCTGTCTAGGGTTGTGAGTGGGGTATTAAAGTCCCCAGTTATGATGGTGTTAGAGTCAATATCTTTCTTCAGTTTTCCTAGAAGCTGCTTTATGAAAGTTGGTGCTCCTATATTAGGTGCATATATGTTTAGGATAGGTATTTCTTGTTGATGGAGTGAAGCTTTTATCATTATGTAGTGGCTTTCTGTATCTTTTTTAATTTTTGAAAGTTTAAATGGTATTTTGTCTGAAATTAGGATCGTGACTCCTCCTTTCTTTTGTGTTCCATTCGCCTGAAAATTTGTTTCCCATCCTCTTACTTTGCGTCTGTGTTTGTCTTTCGTAGTGAGATGGGTCTCTTGAAGGAAGTATATTGTTGCCTGGTGGTATTTTATCCATTTTGCCATTCTATGTCTTTTCAGTGGTGCATTTAGTCCATTCACGTTCAGGCTAATTATTGAAATGTGAGAGTTCCATTTTCTTTTTTTTTTTTTGGAGTTGGAGTCTCACTCTGTCGCCCAGACTGGAGTGCAGTGGCTGCTTCTGGGCACCGCAGCCTCGACCTGCTGTGCTCCAGCTATCCTTCTCCCTAGCCTTCCAAGTAGCTGGAACTACAGGCGTGCGATACCACACCCAGTTAACTTGTTTTGATTTATTGTAGAGATGGTTCTCGCCAAGTTGCCCAGGCAGGTCTCGAACTCTCAGGCTCAGGCAATCCACTCACCTCAGCCTCCCAAAGTGCGGGATTACAGGCTGAGACAGTGAGCCCAGCTATTTTCTTATAAATTTTAGAAGCAGTTTGGCAAATTTATTTTTCCACAAAAAGAGGACATTTAAGATATTAAAGATGATTGTACTAAATATATAAATCACATTTGCAAAAATTAATATTATGAAATTCTAAATTCTCCTTAACCATAAACATCATACATCTCTCAGTTTATTAGGTCTTTTACATTGTATGCCAACAATTGTTTTTCTAGGTTTCAGTGTGCAGAGTTTTACAGTTTTGTCAAATTTATGCCTGAGTATTTCATATTTTCACAGCTATTGTAAATGGTATTTAAAAAATCATTTCTGATGGTACATTGCTATTATGCTTTTCCCTATAACTTTTACTAGCTTATTTATTGTCATTTTATTTATTTTATTAATAATTCTCTCTCTATATATGATCATCTTGTCTGTGACTGAGGACAATTTTGTTTTCTTTCCATTCTAGATACTTTTGTGTGTGTGTGTGTGTGTGTTGGAGTCTCACTCTGTAGCCCAGACTGGATTGCAGTGGCATGCTCTCGGCCACCATGGCCTCGACCTGCTGGGTTCCAGTGATCCTTTTGCCTCCGCTTCCAAGTAGCCAGAACTACAGGTGTGCGCTACCATGCCTGGCTAATTTCTGATTTATTGTAGAGATGAGGTCTCGCCAAATTGCCCAGGCGGGTCTCGAACCCGCAGGCTCAGGCAATCCACTCATCTCAGCCTCCCAAAGCACTGGGATTACAGGCTGAGCCACCGAGCTAGGCCATTCTAGATACTTTTTATTTCTTGTATTATCTGATCGTTCTAATACTTCTATCCAGTACAATGTTAAAAAGAAGTAAAAAGTGAATTTCTTTATTTTCTTACCCTTTAGAATTTAATATGTTGCTAATTGTAATTGACTGAAAATACCTTTTATCTTTTTGAAAAGTGTCCTTTTTCACTTGATATACTAATATATTTAGTTTTGCTGAAAGTTTTTTTTGTATGTGTCAATTTGGAAACTGTGAAACACATTATCTCTTGAGATAATTGTATATTCTTTTTTCACCTGGTGAATTGAATGTATTGATTTTTCAAAAGTTAAACGAATACTACAATATTTGGATAAACTTTGCTTAGTCATAATTCATCATAGATTTTATGTGTAATTGATTTTGACTTGCTACAGTTTTATTTGAAAATTTTTCATTTGATTTCAAGAGAGCTATTGGTTTGTAGTTTTCTTTGTTGCACTTGTTTGCTGAATGAGTAGAGTATTCCCTCGCTTTTAGGTTCTTTAAGATTTTGTGTAAACTTAGTACTATTATTATTTTTAAAATATTTAGAAAATCCGTCTGTACTTGGGTCAACCTGTCCATTAAAGTTTAAAAATACAAACAGTTTAATGTCTCAGTAGGTAGTTATTCAGATAATCTACATCTTTTTGAGTATTTCAAAACCATAAATTGTCCATAATATTCTCTTATTATCATTCTATTATTTATAGAATGTTAAGTGATGTGTCATCTATCATTTTTAATACAGGTAATTTATACCTTATCTCTTCTTTCTCCCTTACTAGTCTTTACACATTTTTGTCCTTTTTTTTATCTTCCCAAAAAATCAGTTTTGGTGTTATTGGTTTTTTTAAATTTTTAAAAAATTTTTCTATTTCACTGATCTTTCATTTGATCATTGTTTTCTCTTTTCTTCTGACTAAATTGGGTCTAATTTGCTCTTTTTGACAATTGGACATCCCCCATCTTATTGAAAATTATTTTCACTTAAATATATTTCTAAAAATTGGTGAAGTGACAGAAAAATCTTAGTTTAGTAAAACGTATTTATAATTCAGACTGTCATATAAAGGTGATATTAGAAGCTATGTTATAAATATATATTGACTCTCAATGCTATAATCCTTCTTTATGTAGCATTGCTCAGCTAAAATGGAATATTGAATGAAAGTTCACCATAGTATCTATTTGATCTTTGATTTGTGTTTTGGAATTCATCAATAGTATCCTAATTTTGGCACTAGAAATAGACCCATAAAATCTGTAAAGACAAGCTTAAAATACCTCAATGTCTCTAACCTGAAATAATATTATTATAATTTATCCATTTTCTTCTATTTTACATATTTAGTTTTTTAATACCTTTAAAAATTGTCACTATGAAATGTATAACAATCTCACATGACACTGCATATGTGTTCTTTATTCCAGTGTGCATAACAAATAATTTTCTACTTTATCATTTTTTCTTCAAAAATGTAAAGAAATTATTTATTTATTTACTTTTGACCTCCAACTGCAGTTAAAATGTTATAAAAGTTTTTTTTTTTTTTCTGGATAAGAAGCAACAACAGAGAAATATAAGAGAAATGCAGCATACTTACTGATACATAAGTCAAAATAGCTGGTGTGTTTTACGTGAAGTATCTTTTGAGTTAAGATTCTAGCTTGTAAGCTTGCATAGACATGGCAACAAAAGACGTTTTATTTATCTTATCCATGCAGAGTTCAATTAGCCATTTTAATCGACTTCTCTTTGATGAAATAAAGTATTCAAAGTTTCCCTATCATGAATTTTTGGAAATATCTTTCAGATAATGACTAAGAAAAAATACACATAGGGTAGAATTTGCAAATATGCATTTCTGTTTGCTTTCACTCTATTTTTCTTCGTATCAAATACAGTTTTACAAAGGGAATTGTTAAGGTAAGCATATTAAAAATGTTGTGTAGTTTAGTGGTTGAAGAAGCTGGTTTTCAGAATTCTAAGTATAATAGAGCACTACCCTTCTAAAAATTACAGTTGGTAAGTTTCTTCTCCATCACAGAACAGTGGAAAGATCTACTTAGGTTTTCCTGTTTTGTTTTGTTTTTAAGTAAGAAATCCTCCCTCGGGATTTCTATCACAATTGCTCTTCTTACAATCTGACAAGCCTGAATTTATAGTTGAATAACTCAATTAAAACTTTTTTTTGGCAATTTCTCTCCCATTGCTTGAATATTATATAAATGATTCCTATTAAATGTATGAGCAAAGTGAAATGACTTTGCAAAAGTTGAACCTTTGATAGCTAGGGATTAACTTTTCTGTGTTTGCACATGAAGGTCCCTTTTCATTCTTTATAAGTGGATTCTAATGATATAGAAACTCCATTTATCATGGTACATTAATTAGATGTGCTGTACTCCCTAAGATAAAATGCATAATAAAAATGTAAAGTCACATGAAGCAACCTTTCCTCTTAAGAATGTCAGAACCAGGTTATTCAAACTCAAAGTGCACATTTTTCTATCTTTTCTTAACTTTAATAAGCTATTGTTACCTTTTACACAGAGCAATAAGTCTTTTCTGTTCATTGGGTTTATCCTGCCCTTTAATTTTTCAGTATCCTTCAGTCAAATATCAGTCAGTTCATTAAGTGACATGTAAGTATGCTGAGATTTTGAAATTTTTCTCCTTTTTTCTTTTTCTGTTCATCCTGTGTAAAGACAAAGAGAATAAGCTGACTCCTTTGAAAGCTTTTTACCCCTACCATTTTTTTCTGATTTCAGTGATCAAAATCAATTAATTCTACTTTATTCCTAGATAGTTCTTCTGAATTGAGTCACTCAGTCTTCCCTCTTACATTCTCTAATTTAGACATCAGAACTATAAGAATAGGTACAAGGCCTTCAGGCATTCCTTATGCTTTTACCTCTGTTCCTTTTATTTTATTTAGGTATTAGAAAAAAAAAAAAAGAATTCTGGGTTGGGAGTCAGGACAAACAAGTTTTGGTGTAATTTTGCCACAAATGTATTGATGTACCTATGCTCAGATTTTCTGATCTATACAATGAGTGTGTTAGATTACAGCATTTCAAAATTGTTAAAAACCTTTGAAATTTATATCATTACCTAAACAATATTCCTTACAGAAAATCTTATTTATTCATACTTAATAATTGGGGAGGCTTTCATTTTCTGGTCCAACCTGCAAATAACTTGAAGTCATCTTTCCCATTCTCAAACAGGAGAAATCTAATCAAACTGGCAATCACTAATTCTTGGATTCATCAGAGAGTTGGGGTTATGGAACAAATAACTGTCCCCAAAACTGAAGAGACAGACAGCTGGCTACAGAGAATCACAGCTTACTAGGACGAACAGAAGCTCAGGGGCAGAAATCTACAGATGAAGCCCATATCAGTAAGGACACTTTAAACTGTAGTTGATACATCACTGGAGGCTCGATGTAGACTCACTTAAGTGTTAAAAACGCTGAAGGGACCTAGTTTTAAGGGTATCCTCACATTTTCTTGAGTTTACCTCCAGAATTCCTATCAGTTTCTTACGGTGAAAATCAACGAAAATTATTTCATGCTTTGGGCAGGGAAAGAGAAAAAGTAACCATTTTGAAATATGCTCAGAGCTTTCTTCTTAGCAAGGCCTGCACAGAAGGGAAGGTATTTTACCAGAGCCTAACTGACTAGGGATTTACCAAAGGATACAACATATGGGAAGAGAGAAATACCCACTTCAGTGTTCCCTTTCTCCAGCCTTTGGAATGAGGGCAAGAAAATACACAACTCAGGCTCACTAAAATACTAAAAACAAATCACAGGACAGTAAAACACTTTCTCTCCACAACTCAGCCCCACATCTATAAGGGTGCTGTATAATAACAGATTATCATAGCTAAAAAACTGTAATACTCAGGTCCTACCTAAAAGGTTTCTAGAAATACCGCAACTTAAGAAGGGAGATAAAAAATAACATTATAGGAAACTTTAGTCTTTGACAATCACAACCACAGCAAATAGTAAACACATCCTAATCCTGGCTAGGTAACCATGAACCTCATACTAAAATCTTATCTACCTCAGTTTTTCCCCCGATACAGCTTTCATCAAAATTTATAATGCATGCTAACAGGCAGAATACAGTCTTGAGAGACAAACCAAACTTCAGAACAAGACTGAGATACAGTAGAGGTTTTTTGAATTATCATATCAGAGTTTGAAATAATGATAATTCATATGTAAAAGACTCTAATGTAGCAAGTGGACAACACATGAGAATAAATGGATGATGTTAGCAAAACGATGGAATATCTAACAAATAATAAAAAATTGCTAGAAATAAAAAGCATAACAGAAATGAAGCATGCCTTTAGTATGCTCATAAGAAGATTGAGTATGGCTAAGGAAATTGTCAATTTTTATCAATTAATATATGTCCATAATATATATTCATGATGCATCCATAGAAAATGAAAAACTGAAATGCAAAGAGAAAAATATTAAAATAATGAATTATCTAAGAACTGTAGTACAATTATAAAGTGTGTGCTGTATATATATGGAAATACCAAAAGTGAAAAGAAGAAGAAAAAGAAACAGAAGACATGCTTGAAGTAATAATGGCTGATAATGCTCCAAAATTTATGATAAAAGCTTAGAGAACATCAACCAAATAATCACCATAGAATCTACACTCAGGCACATCATATTCAAACTGCATAAATAAAATACAGGAAGAACATATTGAAAGAAGCCACAGAAAATAGTTCACCTATAGAGGAAAAAAATAAGAAATATGTCAGATAACTCTTTATTAACCATATAATCAAGAAGGGGATAAAGAAAAGGAAAACCCACCAGAATTCTGTTGAAGTATAATTACTTTTCAAAAGCAAAGGAGAAATAAACACTTTCTCTGGAAAACTATACTCTCAGACCACATAAAATTAAAGTAGATTTCAATAACAAAAAGATAGCTGTACCATCCTGAAGTAATTTTGAGATTACCAACACACTTATCAAATATACATAGTTTTAAAAAGTCATAAGATAACTTTTAAAATACTTTAACCAAGTGAAAATGAAAATTCAACAACAAAATGTCTGTGATTTGACACAGCTGTACTTCAGAGGGAAATCTATAGCACTGAATGTGTATATCAGAAAGAGGGAAAATCTAAAATCAATAATCTAAGCTTTCACATTATGACTCAAAAAGAAGAGCAAATTAAATCCAAAGTCAGCAAATGATAATACGTTGTAAAAATTAGGCAGAAATCAATGGAATTGAAAAAAGTTATATAACAGAGGAAATTAATAGCACAAGAAGCTGACTCTTTTAAAGCATCAGTAAATTTAATCAATCCCTATCCAAGTAACTAAAGAAAAAAAGAGAGAAAATACCATTTGTGAATAGCAGACATGAAAGAGGGGTCATCACTACTGATCCTATGGGCATTAAGTGGATAATAAGAGAATAATATTAACAGCTCTAGGCCACAAATGTAATAACTAAGATAAACTGAATCAATTCCTCACAACACATAATGTACCAAAATTCACACAAGGATAAATAAATAAATTGATAAATCTATATCTATTATTTAAATTGAGACATTAATTAATAACCTTCTAAACTAGAAAGCACCAGGCCCAAGTGGTTTCCCTAGTGAATTCTAACAAACATTACAAATTAAATAATACCAATTCAATACAATGTGTTCCAGAAAACAGAAGTAGAAGAAACACTTGGTAACTTATTTTAGGAGGCCAGTGTTACTCCAATTCAAAAACTAGACATTACAAAAAAGAAAAAAAATCATGGACTAGCATCTCATAAATTCAAAAAGCTTCAATAAAATGTTATGAAATCAATTCCAACAATATACAAACATTATTATGTACCATGACCAAGTGGGATTTCTTCCAGTTATGCAATGCTACTTCAACATTGAAAAATTTATAAATGCAATTTATTATATCTTCAGGATAAAAAGAAAAAGTATGTAATGATATTAATAGATACAGAAAGCATATTTGACAGAATCCAATACCAGTTCATGATAAACAATCTCAACAAATTAAGAATAAAAATACAGTTTCCTAATCTGATGAACAATAAAAATACAGTTTCTTAATCAGATGAACATCTACAAAACCTTACTGCTAGCTTCATATTTAATGGTGAGAATCTAGGTGCTTTTCTGCTAAAATCAATAAAAAGTCAGAAATGTCCTTACTCACCACTTCTATTCCACATTGCACTGGACATCCTAGCTAATGATATACAACAAGAATATGAAACAAAGGATATACAGGTTAGGAAGAAAAGGTCAGGCAGTCATTCACAGACAGCATGTTTGTCCATGTAGAAAATCCTAAAAATTAGAAAAAAGCAAACTCCTGTAACTAATAAGCCACCATACCAATGTTCTATGTAGAGGGATCAATTGCTTCTCTATACACAAGCAATAAACATGTATAATTTTAAGTTAAAAGTACAAAACATTTTAATTGACACCAAAACTTGAAATTCTTATTTTTAAGTTTAACAAAAATTGTGCCCAAAATGTATATAGGAGGAAAACTACAAAATTGATTGAGAAATCAAAGACCCATATGACTATACAATGTAAAAAGCAAACTATAATGTATACTTTGGGCATTATTTAATAATCAATACTGTTTTACCAATTGTAGAAAATGCACCACCACAGCACAAGGTATTAATAATAGCAGAAACTGAGTGTGGAAGGATATTGAACTTTCTGTATTTTCTGCTCAATAGTACTAAAAACTTTAAGTTGCTCTAAAAATAGCCTATTAATTAAAATTGATACAGGATTGACTTGAAAGTTTCATTGAATGTCTCGCAGAGTCACAGGTATAATTAGTCATTATAATTATATACTATACTACAACACTATATATAATATTAAGGGCATTATTATTAATAAATAACAGGGCAATGCTTTTAATTAAAGTGACTTTATTTATTATCTAAGTACTTTTGAATAAACATTTAAAGAAAGCATGAAATATATTTTTAGCTGCATTTCACAGATGAGTATTATTATTGTCAGAGTGCTACTCTACAGAGACAGTTTCAATTCCCCGTTTGATCAGAATTCAGGGCCGGAACAGAATTTTTTACTTGCAACTTCAGGCATGAATGTCGCCCTATAAATTTATTTATTTATTTATTTGTTTGTTTGTTTGTTTGTTTTTTGAGTTGGAGTCTTACTGTCGCCCAGACTGGAGTGCAGTGGCCGCTCCCGGCCACCGCAGCCTCAACCTGCTGGCCTCCAGCGATTCTTCCAATTCAGCTTTCCAAGTCGCTGGAACTACAGGCAAGCTACCATGCCCGGCTAATTTTTTTTTTGATTTATTGCAGAGATGAGGTCTCGCCAAGTTGCCCAGGCGGGTCTCGAACCCGCGGGCTCAGGCAATCCACTCACCTCAGCCTCCCAAAGCGCTGGGATTACAGGCTGAGCCACCGAACCTGGCTGCCCTATAAATTTATATCATTGATATGACAGTGGAGCTTTTCCTTAAGTTCTCAGAGACAAGTGTAGAACCAACTAATCTATACAACATTTAAAGTTAGATTTTCTTAAAATAAGGATGCTTAAAGAAAGTATAATATAATCTGAAACTTAATTTTTTCATATCGTTTCAATTTATGTCTTAGTAGTTATACAAATTCAAAGAAGTGGACTCCAGATTGATTATAATTTATTTGCTGTGGCTTCATATATTATACTTTTAAACCTAGTTCCTCTACACCTGTTTCTTTGTCTTCCTTTTCATTCCCTTTCCTTCTCTTCCACTCTCCTCTTTATTTACTTTCTTTTTCTGAGTAATGTCTAACTCAACAAAATGAGATAATAATAATGATATATTAGTATAGTGTTTTGCATATTACCAGGCACTATTATGTGTGCTTACTATTCTAAATGTGCTTTATTCAGTCATTACCTTTTACCAGTCTTATGAAATAGATTTTATCATTGTCCCTACTCTGCAGATGAGGGAACTGAAGGACTAAATATTTTGCAACATCTCAAAAACTGTAGTTGAAGATAATGCTGCCATTCAAATCTGGGTGGTTTGTTTCTAAATTCTGCATGCTTGTTCACTTACTAGACTATTGTTTAGTAACAAAAAAACTAATACTTTTTAGAAAATAAAATATAGCATGTACATACCAACAGCTATAACTACCATCTAATTACTATCTTGAAAAGGAAAATAATACTACTTGTAGCAAAGTCTCAAATCGTCAAAATGCAAAATAATATTCTTAAACCTTGATATAGTTTTACTTTTGGGGAGGTGGGAGGGATTGACTTTGAATTATAAAAGAAATTAGGCACTAATATACCTAGGAAAAATAATATGTAATGAATATTTTAAATTATAGAAATTATTGGAAAATTCTTAGCTTTTAATTACCAATATGTACACATATTAATTTAGCAACTATCAATCAAATAATAAAACAGAAATTTGTTTTCATTTTTGCTACAGATTTTACAGAGTAAAGTTGTAAATACAAATGTAACAATTGTGCTAATAATTTTAAATAAATTTAAAATCAAAGAATACCTGGATTAGCTTACACTAACCAAACAAGAAATTATAACAAATAACTACATGTCAATGCTCCAGCACTGTAATGATTTTAAATTAGAAAACATTTCTGGGATAGGTTGCTCATTTAACATTTTTAGGATCTGTCAATAAAATCACTTTTGGTATGAAACAGCCTATTTATTTTGATTAGAACAAAAATCCCCCAATGAAACAGAAGCCAGCAATAACATTGACTAACCTGAGACCCAACAGGCTACTGCATATCCTTGAGGATTCAAATGGGAAAACAAACAAAGACCTGAAAATGTCAGCACCACTTGCAGATTGCATACACACCCTTTAAAAATAACTTCTATAAAGATTGGAAAGCTAGTTAATGTGATCAACTGACTAGAGACTCTCTTAGTAGTTTTTTATATTGTAGTTGCATGGTAGACATTGTAAGATTTCTATTCTGTCATGAAATAAACTTTCTAAGTAAACTCTATGTGTTGGTCAAATATCTGATAGCAGTTGAAGAAAACATATTTTTTGTTGCCAAGAACATGATTATCTATAAATTGTTTTACTCTCAAAAGTGACTCAAGTTAATTTGAGGAAAGAGCTTTTAATATAGTAGTTATTTTATTCCCCTCAATCCATCCATTGTGTGAATGTCTAACCAAGGAAGAATAATTCTCAAATTAAGCTGCACTTTCAGGATCTTTGGACACTGTGTGATTAAAACCAACAGTTTAATTCAACAAAGAAATACTGAAAGTAGATATCAGATACTCTTCAGAATGAAGAAACGATAAATTCTGTGAAGAAGGTACCAAAATATTTAAACAAAAATAAATCACTATCAAATAATAAATAAATATAGGCTGTTCAGTAAATCACAACATTATTTTTATTAAGAAAAAATAGCATGAGGAAAAGTTTACAAAAGTCATGTCTCTTTTGATATTAATTTCATGGTCCTGAAATATGAGAAGTCTAATTCCATATGTATTGTAAACAAAAATGGCACTTTCCTTCTGTTATTTGCAGTATATTTAGAAATTATAGAATAATTCAATTTCAGAAACAGTTTCTATTTTGATATCCTTGTGGCATGATGACTCCAAAGCATTTGCTGTTTCCCAGAAAGCCACAGGGATTCCTTTATTCTTACTGGTCTCTCATGTGTCCTTTGAACATTTGCCTACATATTTTGTTTTTGAGAAGTTCATGTTTTAGATTTGAAAAAAAAATAGAGAATCTCTAACTGTAAACTATCTTCTATTATAAACACACACACACACACACACACACACACACACACACACACACACAAAGGAACCTTAAGGAATTAGGAGGTTTACATATGGTTAAAATAGTATTTTGTCTTTCAGAGAGAAAAAAAATAGTATTTTCTCTCATTTACCATATACTAGATACACTAAATATAATCTGCACTGAATTAGGTTCTAAAACTCACTTTCTGCTGTCTGGACCCAGAATACTTGCAAATAAGGTAGAAATAAATTGGGATTGCCTGAGACTTTATAAGTATGACAAAATGATTATCTTTTGGGGCGGTAAGGACAACAATGCAGAGTCAAGAAGTCATTATATTTTTTAATTATTTAAGTTGTAAAAAATGAAGGGCAATGGAAACATCTGAATAAAGCTTTTAATTTTTATTTCCTGTGTATAAAATAAACTTTTATAACTTTTAAAATTTATTTTACTTGAGACTTGGACGGGAAGTTTCAGAGATAATTATTAGACTTATAATAAATATGACAGCTACTATTTAGATGTAAGAACTAAGATTTATGTCATAATTTTTGCCATAGATATGTTGCACTATTGCATTAACTTTTAACATGTTTTTGAAGTTCATGAAATATGTTTTCCCATTTAACGGTGAGTTTAACACATAGACATTTAAAATTTTTTCAAAATCACATGAATGGTGACATCTCAAAATTATATAAATGGTGGCTTAAAAGGATTGAATCCCAGGCAGTCTTTATCAGGAACTAGTTGGACAATGCCAAAGAAAAATTGCACCAGACAGGCTAAACAAATAAGGAAGAATTTATCACTATAGTAATTTAAGGGGAGAGGGATTTTAGTCAACTTTCCTGAAACCAAACTCAAGAGAGGGGCTGAGGTGAGCAACTGAAAATACCCTGATAGATGTTATGGGAAGGCTAGTCAATGTGATTAGATTATCCATGTTAATTGGCATTAATCTATGTTAGGTTTCTACTCTCCCACCGAGATTGGCAGATAGGAGTGCTAAATTTTTTGATAATTACCTCTCAAAAAGAGGGCTCACAGGTCCTTGACACATTCATGGGTTTAAAACTTGCAAGAAGCTGGAAGAAGATTTATATAAAAGGGGTAGATAAATAATTTACAAGTTTTCTAAATTAAATGCTCTAAGAATAGCGAAGTCAGAGTACTATAGTCACAAAGAAACCTTTCTAATGTCTAGTAAAGCTGAAGGGAACATTAAGGATACATTAATAGCTAAATATATAGATAGGTAGATGATGATAGATATAGATCAATGATAGATAGATAGATAGATAGACAAATAAAGAGATAGATAAATGAATGGGTGGATGGATGAATAAGTTGATAAGTAGTTATGTAGATAATCAATCCAGCACAATTCTCAAACATAATTTTTTTAAAGAATGACCTTTAGACACACAATACTTACGTTATTTATCGCAAACATTACTCAGCAAAATCATGCATATATTGCTAAAAGATCATTTTTGTGTTCTGTTAATTTATTTCATTTCCTATAAAATAAAAATCCATAAAATCAAACAGATTTCTTACTCAGAGAATTTTTCTAGGTTTCTGTAGAATATTTAGTAATATATTATATACCATAGGGCAACAAATAGAAAATTTTAATTTATTGTAAAATTGTGATAGCATGTTTAATCCTTTGAATATCCTTCATTAATATGTTTTATATTATCACGTTAGTGATTACTATGCAACTGGCAGTGTCCTTCCAATACAGAGATTATCATTTACAGTAATCTATTTTATTTTGCAAAATAACAAGAAGAGAAGAATTCAAATGTTTCTAGCATTAAAAAAGACAAATATTTAAGGTGATGATATTTCAATTAAACTAATTTAATCTTTGCAAATTATATGAATGTATTAAATTAGCTCATATCCTCTAAAATATGTACATCTGTTATGTATCAATGTAGAAATAAAATCAATTCTAAAAATACTTTAAAAATAAACAATGTTTTTGATATAGGAACCATAAAAAAACAAAGTAGTATGAGAATACAGAGAAGGAAAGTATGCCCATTTTTTAAAATTTTATTTTATTTTATTTGTTTGTAAGATGGACATCTCTGAATCATGAGATTAAGAGCATGGGCAGTGAGAATTTTAGGCAGAGGAAATTGATAATAAAATTGCCTTGAGTAATAATTCAAGAACAACTAGGAAATTATGTCTTATTCAGAATGGAAAAGTCATGGATGGCTGAAGCAGAAATGAAGAGACAGACACTGAAGACTTCATGGACCATGCTATGTATAGTTTGGAGAATATCCTAAGTTTGAGAGCATACTATGAAGTGTTTTGACAAGGACATGAATCACATTAATAGGTTCTTTTGTAGAAAATCTGTGATTTTAGCAACCTCTAAAAATTTTCAAAAGTGCTTAGTTATGCCTTATGAATGGAGGCTCTACTATATCCTTGAAATACATGTTAAGTTTGCACACAGTTCAAAGTTTTACTTTTACTTGTTTACAGCAGTGGTTCTCAGCTTTGATCTGAAAAATCACTATAGTCCCCTTCTGTTTAGCATGTAGAGAGCTAAAAATTTTATCCCTCACATCTAACAAGAAAAAACAAAAAGTCCAAAACCATAACTTTCCTTAAATCCATCTGTGAGGTGAGACTTTAGGGCAACCAAATAGTCTGAATTTCTAGAAAGGAAAAGTCAAGAATCTCTTTGAAATATGTGGTCTGTGGACTATTTTACCTTTGTCAGAGTACAAGAGAAAAGAGAAATTACCATACAAGTGCATATAACCAAGTTTGTTAAAACTAAACAAATGTTAAAGGCTATGTTTGAGGTAGTATACTAGTATATAACCACTGGGAACACCAAAATAAAGGAGGCTACACAAGAATATTTGAACTCTTTTTCTCCACTAATTTCCATAAGAAATATGAAAGTCTTGCATTTATAAGTAAATTATACATTATTATTCATAGTGCCTGAATTTTTACAGTAAACATCACAAAATATGCATTTAAAATTATGAAAAATATAAAAACTTGGTATATTTCATCATTAAATGATAGCAGTATTCCACAACTCCATTTATTTTTTACCACATTAAAAATGGACTTTGTAAAATATTTCTTAAATTTCTACTAGAATAAAAATTATTAGTACCACCCATTTTTGTTTTTGTCTTTACATTTCAATTTTACATTAAACAAGTTCTGTAAGCTATATCTGTCAATGTACATAAATTACAAATAATTATAATTGACAAAGAGGCCTGTCATTTCTTCATTTGATGTATTTTTTAAAGCAATATGACCCAAATAAATTTGAGCTCTTCTAATATCTCTTACAAAATGAATTTGCCAACTTAAACAGGAATTTTAAAAGTGCCATAGGAATTAAACAGAATAGTTCAAAGTACAAAATTATTTTTTTCCAGAAATCTAGTATCTTAATATTAGAAAGGCTGTTTATCTGAGCTTGTACTTGTATTTGCTATTTACTTTTATAATCTGTTAATATCATAGCAAATATTTGAGATTCTCACATGAAAAGTGGCAAATGCTATTTTGAAAGAAAGTATTACAATGTCCATTGAAACAATCTACAGGAACTCAAGGAACTCAAATCTTTCTACAAAAAAGATGTGTGCACACGCATGTTTATCACAGCATTATTCACACTAGCAAACACACAGAACCAACTGTGCTGTCCATCGAAAGTGAATTGAATAAACAAAATGTGGTACATGTACACGATGGAATATTATGTAGTCATAAAGGAAAAGAAAATTGTGGACTTCACAGCAATTTAGATGGATTTAGAGTCTATAATACTCAGTGATCTAGAACAGAAACAAAGATCTGAGTACCACATGCACTCACTTATAAGTGGGTCCTGAACATTTGTCATAATACTATACAAATGGGATTGGCAATAGTGGAACACTGCTGAGGGAGGGTTTACACAACATCAATAAGGGTACCTGATCTCAAACCAGGCGAAGTGAGGACCATATGGAGGCCCCAACTTTACCTGAATGATGTCCACATATATACCTAACCCTGAATTGTACCCCATATCTAAAAAAAAAAAAATCTGTGTATATATATTTTTGTTTTTCACTAGATGTTTTAATTATTTTTTGAAATAAAAATTTCTATTAAATATTTTATAATATAAGCAGACAAAAAAGCATCATATCTATTTTAATCAACATATTTCTTCTCCACAAGAAACTTATATGCTTGAATTTCTTAATTCCTTTGATTTTGTTTAACTCTGTCGAAGTCTTATATTTAGACCCAGATTTACCTGGCTATTCCTAGCTTATGATTATTGTTCCATTCGGGTTTGACTGATAAATTACATGTTAGTGAACACATAAAAAATCTTCATACAATTCTATAACAACACCCAGTATACTTTTAAAAATAATTATATTTATGCACTAATATACATTAAGCTATTCTAGGGTAAGAGATGTGTTTTAGTCAAATTTTTATCCTCAAAATCAATGCTGATACAATGGCACATATGCACAATTTAATATTGACTTGTTTAAAAGGTTGTTTTTTTCTGGCAATATGTAAACATTTATTATGAGTTTTTTTTCTAACTGGCTCTCTAACTTTCTATAGATTAGAGCTGAACAAAATTTCAGCTAGACAAAGGTTCTTCATTGCTGGCTGAAACAGTAAGGCAAAAATAATAAAAAGCATCTACTCTCCAGTAAAAAAAACTCCAGTTTAAATCCATCTGTACTGTTTACTAGTATCATAAATTTAGTCTAGTTTCCCTGTTTTTAAATGGGATATAGTGGATTGTTGTGACTATTAAATGAACTAGAACGTGTGAAATGCTTCGGCAAAGGGTGGCACATGATTAATGCTAGCTATTATTATTATTTTAGCAGACAGGATGTGGATCAATAGAAATCATAATCCAGTCCAGGACACCACTTTGCTTTCAGTTATGATGTCTCCTTAGTCTAATTTGTGGCAGTTTATCAGTCTTTTCTTATTTTTTATGAACATGAATGTTTTGACAAGTACTGGTCAAATATACTGTCGAATGCTCTCAATTTGGATTTTTCTAATATCTATCTCACCGTTAAATTAAAGTTATGGCTATTGGAGAAGAATACCAAAGTGGAAATAACCTCTTAACATATCATATCAGAGAGTGCATAATATAAATATGACTGAAGATGTTATCTTTGATCATTTGGTTAAAGCAGTGTTTGACATGCCTATTCCCTCTAAAATTATTGTATTTCCCTATATATACTTTATGATTTAGAAATGAGTCACAAAGTCCAACTCATTTAAAGTCTCCACCTTCTAGAGAAAAAAATTACATGCATTTGAAATTCTTCTATAAGAAAAAAATCTTAACTCCTATTTATAATGCCCATTTATTTACGTCAGCATTGAATTGTATATTAATATGGATTTTATTTATTTTATATTTTGTGTTATTATAGACAAGATAATGGCTCCCTAAATGTGCCCACAACCTAAATTGCAAAACCCGTGAGTGCTACTTTACATAGTAAAATGGATTTTTCTGTCTGTAATCAGAGGGAGGTAAGACATAAAAAGTATGGTCAGAGGAATACAGCATTGTGGACTTTGGAAACGGGAGAAAAGGACCTTCCAGGGAAGGAAAGCAGATAGCTATTAGAATCCAGAAAGGGCAAGAAACAATCTCTAAAAAGAATACAACCCAGCCAATAACTTGATTTTAGGTCAATGAGTCCCTTGTTAGACTCTGACCCAAAGAACTAATAATTTGTGTTGTTTGAAGCTACTATATTTGTATTAATGAATTGCAGTACTAGTAAAAAAATCTAATTCAAATAACTTTTATTATTTTGAGGTGTGTTCTTTCTGTGCCTTTTTTGATGAGGATTTTATCATGAAGAAATATTGGAGTTTATCAAATATTTTTCTGCATCTACGGAAATGATGGTATGATTTCTGTCCTTAAATCTATGTATGTGGTGGATCACATATATTGACTTATGTATGTTGAACAATTATTTGATCCCTACTTGATCATGGTGGATTCCTTTTGGATGTGCTATTGATGTGCTATTGGACTCAGTTTGCTAGTAATTTTCTTGGGAACTTTTGCATCTATGTCCATCAGGGATATTGGTGTGAAGTTTTCTTTTTTTATTGTGTCTTTGGTATTAGGGTAATACTGGCTTCATAGAATGACTTAAGGAGAATTCCCTCCTTTTAAATCTTATGAAATAACTTCATGAGGATTAGTACTAATTCTTCTTTGAAAATCTGGTAGAATTTGCCTGTGATTCCTTAAAATCCTGGATTCCTTTTTGGGTGGGAGAGTTTTAACTACTTATTCAATTTCGCTGCACATTATAGTTCTGTTTAGGGCTTCTATTTATTCCTGATTTAAGATTGGGGTATTGTATATTTCCAATAATTTATTTATTTCCTCTACATTGTCAATTTTTTTTGCATAGAGTGTTCATAATATTCTCAGATAATCCTTTATAATTTTGTGGCATCACTTGTGATGTTTCCATTTTGATTTCTGTTTGAGATTATTTGAATCTTTTCTCTTCTTTTCTTAGTTAATCTAGCGAAGAATAAAACTTTTGTTTCATTGATCCTTTATATCTTTTGTGTTTGTTTGTTTCAATTGTACTTAATTCTATTCTTATCTTTATTTCTTCTGCTAGTTTTGGGTTTGGGTGACTCCTGTTTTTCTAATTCCTTGAAGGATGACAGTAGGTTGTCAATTATGCGATGTTTCAGTCTTTTAAAAGTAGGCCTTGAGCACTATAAATTTTTTTCTGAATTCAGTTTTGACAGTGTTCCAGATTTTTTTTATAACTTGTGATATGTTTTCATTCATTGTGAGAAATTTTTGTACATTAATTCATAAATTTTTAAAATTGATTTCATCACTGACTTAAAGATCATTCCAGAGCAGATTGTTTAATTTCCATGTTTTTTTTTTTTTTTTTTGGTTTTGAGAGTTGAATTGATCCTCAGTTTTATCCCTCTGTGATCTGAGAAAGTGTTTGATATGATTTTTATTTTTTTATTTATATTTTGTTTTGAGAAAGCAGGATTTATTGAGAGGACAGAAAATCTCCCACAGTGGGAGGGGACCCAAAGAGATTGCCCTATATTTTTAATTTATTGAGACTTGATTTGTGACCTATCATGTGGTATATCTTAAAATATGCTGTTGTAAAAAATGTGTATTCTGAAGTTTGGGAGTAGAATATTTTGTAGATGTCCATAGGTCCATTTTTTTCTAGAATTAAGTTTAATTTCAATGTTTCTTTGTTGACTTGTCTGTTTTGATAATCGATCTAATGATATCAGTAGAGTGTTGATGACTCCCACTATTATTGTATTGCTGTTTATTTATTTTCTTAGGTTTAGTATAATTTGTTTTATAAAGCTAGATTTCTGGTGGCATTATATCTCATTGTTGAATTGATCCCTTCAACATTATATAATAACCTCCATTTTCTTTTTTCTTTTCTTTTTTTTTGAGTTGGAGTCTCACTCTGTCGCTCAGACTGGAGTGCAGTGGCCGCTCCCGGCCACCGCAGCCTCGACCTGCTGGGCTCCGGTGATCCTTCCGCCTCAGCCTTCCGAGTAGCTGGAATTACAGGCGCGCGCTACCACGCCCGGCTAATTTTTTGATTTATTGTAGAGATGAGGTCTCACCAAGTTGCCCAGGCGGGTCTCGAACCCGCGGGCTCAGGCAATCCGCTCACCTCAGCCTCCCAAGG
>CAUYQG010201760.1:0-18635 GCA_963574415.1 Tarsius wallacei | reverse complement strand
GCGCTACCACGCCTGGCCAATTTTTTTGATTTATTGTAGAGATGAGGTCTTGCCAAGTTGCCCAGGCGGGTCTCGAACCCGCGGACTCAGGCAATCCACTCACCTCAGCCTCCCAAAGCGCGGGATTACAGGCTGAGCCACCAAGCCCGGCTTCTAAACATTTTCAAAAGCAGAAATAGTTTTTTTTTCCTGAAAACTCTAAAGAGGATATTAAGGTGGCTCTGAATTTGAAAAATGAAAATGCAGATTTCAGGGAAAAAAAAAGGCTTATTTTAAAACAGTTCCCAAATAGTACAAGCAAGAAAATTAACCTACGCATAATCAGATATCTAATACTTAAAATTCAAAATAACATACATGATTTCATTATTTTTCATTGACACTTAGAAATTTACCTCTCTTAGTTAATGAAACTGAAATTTTCACACACATAATATTTTTGCTTATGTGTTCCTAATCTTCTCTGTCTCAGGAATGAATTAAAACCCAAAATGAGTCATTCCTCAAACTGAGAAAAGAGAGAGAGGCTCTTGGCTCATCCCTAAAATAACAATAAGATGCTATTTAGGAATTTATTTCTTTTAGTGCTAAGTGAGATCCTAATAAACGACAAAGGTGTTAAATCAACACATTACTATGTGAGAAATGCATTAGTTTTAGTCACATCACATTAAGCACAAATTTTCCAAATTTGCTCTAAATTATAATTTGGAAAATGATTATTTTAAAAACATGATCTATGTAATACAGAAGGTTGATTAGTGGTTGCCTAGGTCTGGGGGTTAGGGAGTGACTTCTAAGGGATACAGGGAGTTGGTTTTTGGGATGATGAAAATGTTCTAAAATTGCGGTGATGTTTGTATAACTACAGGAATATACAAAAAAGCATCAAATTACATACTCTAAACTGAGTTGTATAAAACATGAATTATATCTTAATAAGGATATTATTACAAAAACTATCACATGGAACATGGGATACTTCAGTCGCTAGTAAAACATCATATGATTACCAGTTAGTATTCCAAAAGTGATTTTTCATTGCCCTTAACTAACAATTCAATTTTCCACACGAATTACGAAACACTCCAGTGTAAATAAAACAAAAAATTTTTATTTGGCTTTGTTATGTGGTTTTTATCCTTTTACATAGAAGTATTTGAAGACGTTCAGAAAATGTACAATCTGTCCAAAAATTATTAAAGCACCGGAAAGTTGTCTAGCTTTCCCACTCTGATCTATAACTCAGAGGTATGCTAGGAAGATAGCAATACATCTCAATGAAAAAAAGATGATCATTCTCCCTAAGACAAAAGAAACAGAAATAACTTTTTACACTTTAGGTTACAGGCTAATTAAGACCAAAGAAAGAAAGTCTATGACAGAATAAAAAGATAAACTGAAAACCAAAAAGTAATCTTCAAAAATCAGCAAACATCCTCCTGAAATACACTTAAAATAATTTTTAAAAAACATACTTAAAACATCAGACCAGTGATCCACCTCCAGTCAGTTATATTACAGCTGCTTCTGGCAAGTAATATGTAAATAATTCAGAAAAAAGTTTCTGCCTGCCATCTAGTGTTGGAAAAAACTGCACAAAGGCACTCTTAGGATTTTTTTTCTAGTCTGAGTTCAATGTAACTAAAATTTGAAGATCATTTTGTCCTTCTTATTCTTTATCATATTGACATCTGTGCCAAAGCAGTATTTTTTTAGACAAATTTAAGCTAAAGAGCAAAAATCAACAAGAATGGCAACAAGAAACCTGAAAAGACTTAAGCACCGACTCCACTCACATCCACAGTCATATTCTGATATTCTGATGGCATAGGAGTCTGTGCCACCTCGTCATCCAGCTGTCTCCAGTACCTGGTCATATCTAAAGCAGAGTGCATGCACAGTGGACATCTGTAGCCTCTAGAAGAGAAGGATTATTTCCCAAACATTAAACAGATTACATCAACTGAGGGATACAAGAAGATACAAGATAATGGGCACATAAACCATCCAAGATGGTATTATTCTCTATTTCAAGACAATCTCCTAGGTACATGGTAATCTTTACACCACAAAAGTTTTAAATTAAATTCTGTATCTTCACGGTATTTTTTAAAACTAGGATTTGTTGTAGTCTTCCAAAATGGAGAGGAATTATTCCATATTCTTTGTAGAATATACTTCATATATTTTAGAAAACCAATTAAGCTACTCCTTAGCTAAATAACCTCAATTTCTCAATACATTCATGCAAGATTGTGGCCTTAAAATGAATTCCGATCACATTTCCTTTCTAAAAATTTAAGGAAAAAAAAATTCTCCATGTGGCTCTTCAATTAAAATTTCTGTTCATCAATTTGTAGGACCAAAATACATTTATACAGCCTCTTCTTTCCTAACTATCCTCATCCACTTTTAACATCCGTCCTCACAATGAATTCTTAGCTTTAGATCATCTCTTACCCACTTTCTCTGTAGTTGATTATACACCAATATAACAACCCAACAAAACTGTGAGCAACGTTCCTCAGTTTTTACAACACTATAACTGCCTGTGACAGAGACTGTGCTCCTTGGTAAGTATGTACAGGAAAAAAAAAGAGGTATCTATCTAAAATTTGAAAGGAGATAAGGCTTAGTAGAAACATAGGGACAAAGATGTACCTCTATATCTAAGATGCTGTGTCCATTTTTAACACTACACATCTACCCTACCCATTTCAATATAAATACCTGCAACGCCTAACACAGCATAAGCAACAATGTTTGCCCGCCATTCCACCCTCCAAAAAAACCCAAATGTCTTACAATTATTTTTTAAAATCCCATCACTCACTCTTTCAACATTTCTTCATAACATGTTCTGAAAGAAAATATAGCATTATTTTAGTAAAACAAAAAATACCTCCACTATTTTCAAACATCCTTGAGAGAAAAAAAATATTACCTATGTAACAGATGTCCACATGGCAAGACATGAGCAACAACACGGGATGTGTGAATGTCCTGTAAAGGAAACAAATGTTATTGCTTCTACAAAGACAACATAAACATCCAATTATTTTAAATTTAACAGTGGAGATTTCCAAAGTAAAAAATATTTTAAGTTTACCTCCAAACATATTGGACAATTCTGCCGGGAAACATTTTCAATACACTGTTTAAAAGAGAAACTCACATTAACAAAAGCTTAACTAAATGAAAATCTCAGATGTAACAGTAGAATTAATAATAAACAACTAATAAAACCATCTTACTAACAATTATAACTAACATTAATACTTGATTCCTAGCCGGGCTCGGTGGCTCAGCCTGTAATCCCGCGCCTTGGGAGGCTGAGGTGAGTGGATTGCCTGAGCCTGCGGGTTCGAGACCCGCCGGGGCAGGCGAAACCTCATCTCTTCAATAAATCAAAAAAATTAGCCAGGCGTGGTAGCGCACGCCTGTAGTTCCGGCTACTCGGAAGGCTGAGGTAGAAGGATCGCCGGAGCCCAGCAAGTCAAGGCTGCAGTGGCCGGAAGCGGCCACTGCACTCCAGTCTGGGCGACGGAGTGAGACACCAACTCAAAAAAAAAAACTTGATTCCTGTATGTCAGAAAAGAGGTTTTCTTAACAGTTCTTTAAGTCTCACAATTATTTTAAGCTTGGCACATTACCTGAAACAATGAAAATGCTCAATAAACCTTACTCAGATTACCTTCATTTTATAAATAAGTGACTTAAGGAATCAAGACACTTACCCAAGATCCAAATATAGTAAGGTTTGGAACCTTTCTATCTTACATGTGTTTTGCTCCAAAGCCACTGCCCTAAGTTAATAGGTTAAACTACTTAATATAATATCGATAATAATAGTCCATATTATTGAGATCTACTACATGCCATATTAAGTACAGTACTTGTATAAGATAAATTTCACAATTCTAGGTGAAATCGATCATGATGATTTCTCCCATTTTACAGTTAAAGCATTGGAGGCCCAAAGAAGCTAAATAACTTCTAGAGCTACATACTAGAAAGAAGAAGAATTAAATTTGACCTCCAGCAGGCTGGCTTCAGCGCCTGAGTTCTTAATTTGACAAGACTAAGTGATCAAACATGAGGAAGTAAGGGAAAGCCCTGTGCCATGGATGAATCCTGGTCTCTTAATGAAGCACTTAGTAGATTCAGGACCACTTACTAATATAGACAATAAAGATTAACTGACAAATGACAAGGCAAAGATACCACAATAAAATGTATACATAAGTTTTTTTTTTTTTTTTAAGATAACAGAGTTTAGCGGGGAGAAAAGTCCTCAAAATAATAAGCTCAATAATGAGCTTAAAACTCTAGAATGTTATCTCAGCTCTGCCATCGACTAAACCTTAAGATGTTGGACAAGCCACCACTTCTTTAGCCTTATTTTCCTCATAATAAAACTAACACGTGCTTCATTTGCTGCTAAAGTACACTTCACATACACATTTTACTGTCTCTGCATCACAACACATCTGATCAACAGCATCTTCAAGTTGATGGAATGAAAATGCTGAAGTGAGGGTGTATACACTACACATGCTTTAGAAACCAGAGCAGCACCCAGGAAAGCAATCTCCAAGGGGCTACTGACTCCTGGGTGTCTCCACTAGCATATCTCACCATCACCCCAGTCTGAAGTTTAAAAACCGAACTCAATCCTTGATTTCCAACAAATTCACAACCTACAATCAAGTACCTTAAAGTTGGAGCTGAAAATCTTGAGTCATCTTTTCTCAGCCCTATTCTTTTTCCCTAATAATATCCTATTACCATATTCTGTATGTTCATTTTTCAGCTCAATTTTCCGCACCATTATTTATTAATTTACTGTTTAGGCCAGGTACTATCTAATACTATCTACTATCATATTCCCACAATAACCTTTTATCTTTACCGTCTACTGAACTTATTATACTACTAAGCAAATGATTTCAAATACTGTACTCTGTCTCTGTCTTAGACGCACTCTCAACAGCCACACATAATGTTGCTACTTAAACTGTTCTCTGTTATCTGGAATTTCCTACACTTGAACAAATATCTATGCCAATCCCTCACAGTCTAAATTCTTACAATAGGTAGAATCAGTATTATAAATGTAATACTTTATTAGATTTTTTTAAAATAATGAAAAAGAGCCAGGGATTGTGGTATAATTCCTACATCCAGACTAAAAATACTTATGAAAGGAAATATAAAAGTATTTCCTGAATTTTCCTATAATGCTGTGCTAGTAAAGTTATACTACTCAGCATTTTTCCTGTTTTAAAGTTATTCTTTTTTTTTTTCTTTTGAGTCAGAGTTTCACTCTGTCATCTAAGCTGGAGTACAGTGTCATGACCATACCCACTGCAGCCTCGACCTGCTGGGCTCAGGCCATCCTTCCGCCTCAGCCTTCCAAGTAGCTAGATCCACATGCGCACACCACCATACCTGGCTAATTTTTTGATTTATTGTAGAGACCAGGTCGCATCAAGTTGCCCAAGCTGGGCTCAAACCCCTGAGCTTAGGCAACCCTCTTGCCTCCACCTCTCAAAGTCCTGGGGTTACAGGCATGAGCCATCATGCCTGGCCTAAAGTTATTCTTAAAAGCAGCACCAATAATAATAATCCATAAACCAACTTTTAAGTTCCAACATTATGCTAACGACTGAATTCCTAAAACATTACAGAGAAGAAATTGTAGATCAGATATTCTGAGGCATATATTTTTGAATATCTATTTTTTAATACTGCTTTTTCAAGAAAGCAACATAATTGTACTTGCTAATATTTAAAAATTAGCATGTTTCCAAATATATTAGAATATAAGTTTGTTTTAAAAAATAATGTAATACTTTAAAAATTATGCAAACTGAATTATATACCTTGTGTTTTCCTTGAAGATTCATAGCTAGACATAAGTTACATTTCAAACAGTGGAAAAAATCCTCCTTTGGACCAATCCTAACAAAACATATGAAAGCCAAAAGATTAGATTTTTTATTACAGTGATGATTTGTTCATTATATAATACATAATTTTAGTAGTCTCACTGTAAAAAAATTCAAACAGTTCTGAATAATATGAGATCAACCCCCATCTCTCCAACATCCCTCTCCAAACAAAAGCACTATAAACAGAATGGTGTCTATCCTTCCAAGTCTTTTTGTCCTATAAAATTACAGACACACACAAGCACACTTCAGGTTTTATATCTATAGATTATTATTTCATAGATTATTTTATGTCTATCCATATAAAACCACTTCATTCTTCCTAATCACTGCACAGTATTATATGGTATGGATACATAATAATTTTTCAAAATATCCCCTCACTGATATAATTTATGATATTTAGTTGCTACAATGATACAATAAACATCCTTGTCATCACTTAGTTCACATGTTGATTATTTTTTACAAGACTCCTAAAACTGAAACTATCAAGTAAGAGAGTATTACAACATTAATTCTGACATCACCAAATTGACCTCCAAACAGACAGATCCAATTTACACTTCCAGTGAAAGCACACATCAGCGCCTATGTTCCTAATGCCTTGGCCAACAGTGGTTACCCATATTACAGACAAACAAAAGATATCATTTTAACTTGCATTTCTCAAATTATGAGACGGGCTAGGTGCGGTGGCTCATGCTTATAATCCCAGCACTTTGGAAAGCTGAGGCAGGATAATCGCTTGAGACCAGGAGTTCAAGACCAGCCTGGGCAACATGCGAGACACCATCTCTACAAAGATAAAAAAGTTAGCTGAGCGTGGTGTCATGTATACCAGTAATCCCAGCTACTTGGGAGGTTGATGGGGGAGGATTCTTTGAGCCCAGGAGTTTGAGGCTAGAGTGAGCTATGATCACACCACTGCAACAGAGCTTGACCCTGTGTCTAAAAAAACAATAAAAATTAAAAATAGGTTAATGTTCATGAACCATTTGGATTCCTTCTGAGGAGTATCTGTTCATGTGCTGTTCATTTTTCTACTGACGTATTTGTCTCTTATCAATTTACAGGAGATCTTTATATATCCTGGATATTAATCTTTTTCATCTGTATAAGTTGCTTTTACTGTTCTGGTCTGTCACTTCTCTTAGCTTTGTCATGCAGTCATGTTTAACTCCTACATAGTAAAAAGTCATCGATATTTTCCTTTGTGGCTCATGCTTTCTGTCTCTTATTTAGGAAAGAATTTTGTAACCTCCTGTGTACTCTTTAAATATTTACAGCTTTTCATTTTTATATTTTTATTTAATCCATTTGAAATTTGTTATGTATGGTAAAGGTTAGACTGCTAGTTCTTTCTAAATTTCTATTCTTTATTCTTTCACAATAGAAAAATTAACTAAACACTGAGCTCAGAACTGTCCTGAATACAGACTATTTTTCAACACACCCTGTGGTTGTGAATGGAAGAGTTAAATGAAAATTGTGTTGTGCCCTCAAAAGGAAAGGGTATTCCTTCCCTTCACCTATCTGCTCTCTTTCCACTGGTCAGAATATGAAGCATTTTAGACTACACAGACAAGAACATACCTACGGATGACAGGGTAAAATAAATAAGAGGAGCCTGGACTCCTGTTTAACACAAGACTTTTCCATGAACCGAGCGTGGTAGCGCACACCTGTAATCACAACACTTTGGGAGGCACAGGCAGGAGGACTGCTTGAGCCCAGGAGTTCAAGACCAGCCTGGGTAACATAACAAGATCTCATCTCTACAAAAAATCAAAAATTAACCAGGCATGGTGGCGTACACCTATAGTCCCAGCTACTCTCGAGGCTGAGGTTGGAGGATTGCCTGAGCCCAGCAGGACAAGACAGCAGTGGCCATGATCGTGCCACTGCACTCCAGCCTGGGTGACAGAGTGAGACTCCAATTCAAAAAAGAAAAAAAAGAGACTTTTCTATGAGAAATTAACTTCTACCTTTCTTAAGTCATCATTATTTTCGGTTTCTGTCACAAGATGCTAGATCAACATTCTAATGAATAGTTTAAAGAGTCAATTTTTGTTTCCAATGGAAACCTTAATACTATCCTTTCCTGATTTGAAATATCACTTTTGCTATAAGTTCACATGTATAATTATGTGTCTGTATATACACAATGTTTGTCCATTTATCTACTTGCCAATTCCTGCACAAAGAGCAAACATTTGAATTACTATTGCTTTATCATGTTTTAATATGAGGAAAGACAATCCCTTCTTTGTTATTCTTCCTTTTCAAAATCTGCTCAGCTATTGTGAATTTTCTCTTACAGATGAACTTTAGAACAGCCTGTCAAATTCTGTAAGCAAAATCCTGTAGGGAGGCTTCTACTACTGCCCAAAATAGAATAACAGAGATCAGATCTACCCTCCCGTCTAAACCAGCAATGACAAAACAGACAGAACATATGAAACAATGGTTTTGCTGAATATCAGGCAACAAAGGGCAGTGATCTGTGAAAGACAGGAAATAAACTAAGTGAGCCCTACCACTGCCCCAGTTCATTGCCTAGAGAATTGCCAGGACAGGTTAGAGGAACTAAGGGTGAGCCAGGAAGACTTCGTGACTGAGACAATGAGCTGAGAGTTTGGAAACCAAGAAAGAGTTCAGATAGAGTACCAGAGAGGAGATGGCTGTACAGAGGAACCTCTCAAGTAATTATTAAGAGGACACATATCAGCACATGGACTTAAGGAAACTACGAGGCCAGGAAAAGAACCATTTAAAGAACTACTCACCTATGGCTTGGAACAGTGCCTGTTCCCCTCAACCAGACTGCAAAAACTCCTAATTCACAGGCACTCTGAGAAGGACTGCCTCAGGAGTGAGTGAGGAATAATCAGCCCTAGGGTAAACACTTCTGCAGATCTGCCTAACAAATTAGAAAAGTAAACCCAGAAAGGCCAAAATTTCCAAGCAACTTAACTACATGCCAAAACAAAGCCCAAGAAGATGTATAGGAAATTCTAAAATATCCAGCACTTAACAAGGTAAAAGATCACATCTGATATCCAATCAACAATAACCAGGCATGCAAAGAGGCAGAAAAACACAACCTCAGCTGAGAATAATCAATCAATTAAATCAACTCAGAACTGACACAAATGTTAGAATTAACAAAGGACACTAGAAGAGTTATTATAATTGCATTCCACATGTAAACATGATATATTTTTTAAAGACCCCAACCAAACATCTAGAGATTAAAAACAACATCTGAGATTCTTTTTTAAAAAAAAGCAGTGATGTGATTAAAGGTAAGTTAAACACTGCTAACGAAAACGTTAGTCAACTTGAAGGCACAGTAACAGAAACTATCCAAAATGAAATAGAAAAAAGAATTTTTAAAAATAAACAGAAGCAATCTCTTAAGAGCATTATGACAGAATAAATCCTCACATGTCAATAATTAACTTGAACACAAATGAACTAAATGCTCCAATAAAAAGACATAGAGTAGCAAACTGGAAAAAAAGAACAGAGCATAAGTAAACTGTGAGACAACTTCAGCAACCCTGAAGCTACTTGAATCTTTAGTACAATATACATGCGTTAAACTAAGTGTAGCCTAAAGCTGCTTCCTTATATATTTTAAGTTCGGCCTAAAAGCTGCTGTACATAATGAAATGTAACCTAACTGGATGTGTAAACAAACTGCATGTAATCTACTCTAGTACCAATCACAAAGTTTCAGCACCACAGGTAGGCAACTGTTCAAAAAAGGCAAACCATGTTCAAAAAAAGGCAAAAACCAAGCTGTAACCAATCTAGCTGTTTATATACCTCGCTTCCATTTTCTGAACATCACCTTCCTTTTTCTGTACATAAATCTTCGACCACACAGCAGTAGTGTTGTTCTGAACCTATTATGGTGCAGGGGCAGCCCAACTCATTAATTTTTCTTTGCTCAATTAAACTCTGTTAAATTTAATTTGTCTTCAGCTTTTTTTCTTTTTTTTGAGTCAGCGTCTCACTCTATCACCCAGGCCGGAGTGTTGTAGCATGAGCACGGCTCATCCCAGCCCCAACCTCCTAGACTCAGGCGATTCTTCTGTCTCAGCCTCCCAAGTAGCTGGGACTACAGCACACCAGCACACCTGGCTATTTTCACCACTGTCCTTAACCCCAGTCTCTACCACCACCTCCGCTACCCCCACTCCATTCTTTTACCGCCTTCTCTAAGGCTTGGTTATTTATTTATACCCCAGCCCACCTTGATTAACTTAGCTTTGCTCTAATGGTATTAATATGTTACTCAAACCTTCCTGTTTAAGGCATCTCCAACCACTGTGATCAAACAGACTCTGTAGTAGTGACTGCTAAGTCCACTCTTCCACAACATAATATAAATTTAAGAACAAGAATGGTGCCTTCTAATCAAAACTATTCTACACATAGCAAAGAACTATCTGGTGCTTTTTAAATAACCTGGAGCAATTTCAAAACAGATGTTCTTACTTTGTCTTAAAGCATCATTTTATTAACTTTTATTTCCCCCAACTCAGTTTTAAATTTAAATAACTTTAAAAATTTTAAAAAGCAGTATGTTTATTATTTAAACTGTGTAAAACACAGAAGAATATGCCCAAACAAATATAATAACCAAAACCTAAAGTCATTCATGATTCCACCATCAGTGGGTAAGTACTGCTAATACTCTGGTATGTATAACATACAGTATTGATAGGTTTTTTTAACCAATCATTTCCCCAATCCCTAAATGGTATACAAAAACATAACTTTTAATATTGGCTTGCAAATATAACAATTGCCCCAAGCATGTAGGTTGCTTCTAACATTTCATCATTATATTTAATACTATAATAAATACTCTGTACCCAACTCTTGGTACACATCTCTATTTCCTCAGGATGATCTGAAAATGAAATTATACAAGGGGAGACCCAAAAGTCCCCAGAATTTATTAAAAAATTATATATTTATTCTTACATGTTTAAACTTCAGTCACCTTCAAAATGCTCTCCATTTGATGCAATAAATCTACTGAGACACTTTTTTCCACAGCTTAAAACAGTTTTTGAACTCGTCAATTTTGATGCCTTTTAGTGCTTCTGCCATTTTTTGTTTCACCTCTTCCACATTGGCAAAACGTTTTCCGTAAGGACTTTTTTCATTCAGGGAAACATAAAAAGTCACTTGGGGCAAGTCTGGGTGAATAGGCATGGTGAGGTACAAGAGGTCATGCTATTTTTTATCAAAAACTGCTGAACAGTCAGCACGGTGTGGACAGGTGCACTTATACATCTCTTATCAAAAAATGGGCAAACACATTAAAAGAATCAGCAAAAAAATTCACTGAAGCTGAATATAGTCGCTCACAACATTAGCGGGTACATGGATGCCAATGGGTTCCTAGAACACTCACCTAGTGGGGGAAGCCTGTACTACAAGGGGCCCAGCCTCCAAAAAATAATTCTGATGTTTTTGGGTCCCCCTCGTACACTCAAAAGGTTGGAACATTTTTAAAAATCAGCAATCAAAGGGGGCAGACTTCTGGTTCCAAGATGACACAGACACAACTGGCTTTACTCCCTACTCCACAGAAACCACAAACCAAATATGAGCATCAAGAATTTCATCAGCAATATCCCAGAACTCAAACATGTGGATGAGTTAGTTCCCAGGGCCACAGAGAAGTAAAAAACTCCGAGCAAATGGTAACAGAATCAGATTTTCATATTCACAGGTCACCTGTCCCTGCCCCAAACCATAGGAAGCATCATAAGTACCTGAAGGGAGACATATCCTTGAAGCTGACCAAAGACAGAGGGGGAGGCATGACTACCATCCCCAGCCCTGGAAACTCTGCTCTTAACTTGGCCAAAGGCGACACCAAATCTGAGTAGCTATTCAACAGCAATATACTCTAGAAGGTATGTTCCACAGGTCCCCCAGGCACAAATCTCTAGCCAGTCTTTCCACACTGCTGTGATACCCCTTCAGGACTTCCCCACTTCCAGACAGGCAACAATCTGATTGTTTGCTACAGTTGAGACAAACCTGGGCTTTAGGTGCCATCTAGTGCCAAAAAGAGGCAGTGACCTACCAGAAAAACAAATTAAGACTGAATTTTTTAAAAAACCAGAGTTGCTTGGAATTGAGAAATACATTTGTTGAACTGAAAAATCCACTGGAGGTTCTCAACAGTAGAATGGATCAAGCAAAAAGAAAATCAGGAAGCTTGAAGACAGGCTATTTGAAATTTCACAAAGAAGAAAAAAGAAAGAAAATGAACAAACACTGTCTACAAGACATAGAAAATTACCTCAAAAAAACAAATCCAAGAATTATTGGTGTTTAAGAGGGAGATGAGTAACAGCAAGAGGTAGAAAACATATTTTTTTAAAATGACAACAAAAAACTTCCTAAAACCTGAGAAAGATATAAATATCCAGGTACAGGAAAATCAGAAAACATCAGAATCTGATCCAAATAAGACTACCACATGGCATACAAAAACTCTCAAAGATCAAGGACAAAGAGCAGATCCTAAAAGCAGCAAGAGAAATTAGGAAATAACATATAAAGGAACTGGAATTCAGCTGGCAACAGACTTCCCAAGGGAAACAATACAGATCAGAAGAGAGTGGATTGGCATTTCCAATGTGCAGGGGCAGGGGGGCTGCCATCCAAGAATACTGTATCCAGCAAAGCAATTCTTCAAATACAAGAGACCAATTATTTCCCAGATGAATAAAAGCTTAGATAATTTACCACCACCAGACCCATCTAGTAACAAATGCTAAGGGGAGTTCTTCAGCCTGGAAGACAAAAACACAAATGTACAAAAAGAAAACATATGAAGGAATAAAAACCACATGTAAATTAAGTACAGAGAGAATCTCAGAATACACCAATATGAGAGGAGACTCCCCCACCAAAATGGAATTTATTTATAAAAAACTGTATATTTATTCCAATATGTTTAAATTTCAGTCACCATAGAGCTTTTTTCATCCAGGGAAACAGAAACAGAAGTTGCTCAGGTCAAGATCAGGTGAAAAAGGAGCATGGAGCACCAGGGTCACGCCGTTTGGGGTCAAAAACTGCTGAACATTCAGCACAGTGTGCAGGTGCATTCTCATGGTGGGAGAACCATTCACATGTTTGTTCAAAAAAAAAAAAAATCACTGAAGCTGAATACAGCCTTTCACAGCAATGCTACCTTGTGCACTGATACCGATGAGTTCTTAGAATGCTTACTTGGTTGGGGAAGCCTGTACTACAAGGGGCCTACTCTCAAAAATAAATAAATAAATAATTTCAAGGGGTTTTTACTATAATTGCAGTGCACAATCCACTTATAACTTCAGTATGAAGCCTAAAAGACAAACCCATCAAAAACAATAATAGTACAGCAACCTGTTAAGAGATAAGCAATATAAAATATGTAAATTTGAGACAAGCAAGAGCCAAAATGTGGGAGGGATGGAGTTAAAGTGTAGAGGTTATTTTTCATTTGTTTCTTTGTTGTCTGTTTTTTTGTGATCTGAAATAAACTGTCATCTCTAAAATAACTTGTTATATCTATCAAGGTGTTTTCTGTAAACCTAAATTACCCACAAAGCAAAAAACTATAATAGATTCACTAAAGATAAAAAGCAACAAACTACTACCAGAGAAAATCACTTAACCACAAAGAAGTTCAGTAAGGAAGAAAGTGGTTACAAGACAAGTAGGAAACAAGCAACAAAATGGCATTAGTTTAAGTTCAAAGTTATTTATCAATAACATTGAGTATAAATTGACTCAATTTTCTAATTAAAAGACAAAGTGGCTGAATAGATAAAAAAACAAAACCTAAGCAACCCCTTCGGGTCCCCTCCCACTATGGGAGCTTTTCTGTCCTCTCAATAAATCCTGCTATCTAATAAAAAGAAACAAAACCTGACTATATGCTGCCTACAAGAAACCCACTTCATCTATAAAGTTACACATAGACGGAAAGTGAGAAGATGGAAAAAACAAATCCTATGCAAGCGGAAACCAAAAAAGGGCAAGAGTATACTTACATCATATACTTACACCAAATAAAATAGACAACACGTCAAAGACTACACAAAGAGACAGTCACTTTATAATGATAAAGGTGTCAATTCAGCAAGAGGATATAACAATTATAAATATCTATGTACCCATCACTAAAACACTTGAGTATATAAAGAAAACATTAAAAAATCTAAAGGGAGATACAGTCTGCAATACAGTAAATAACAGTACTTCAACATCCACACAGAAAATCAACAAAGAAACACTGTGGTTAAACTATACACCAGACCAAACAGGCCTAACTAACACTTACAACCATTCTACTCAACTGCTGTAGAGTACACATTGTTGTCATCAGCACAAGTAACATTCACCAAACAGACCATATTTAGGCCACAAAACAAGTATCAACAAATTTTAAAAAGGATTAATCATATCAAATATTTTTGCTGACTACAATGAAAACTAAACATCCATAACAAGAGGAACCTCAGAAAATACACAAACACAGAAAAATTAAACAACATGCTCCTCGATAACCAATGGGGCGATGAAGAAATTAAGAAGAAAATTTTTTAAAAGACCCAAATAAATAAAATCAGAAACAAAAAAGACATAACTCAGGCCACAGAAATACAAAGACTTATTGGAGAGTATTAGAAGCAGCCATACATCAACAAATTGAAAAACCTAGAAGAAATTAGAAATCCCTGGACACATACAACCTACCAAGATTAAAACACAAAGAAATAGACTTCAACAAACTAATAATGAGAAATGAGACTGAAGCCACAATAAAAAGTTTTCCAACAAAGAAAAGCCCACAACCTGAGGGCTTCATGCTGAATTCCGCCAAACATTTGAAGAACTAATAAACAATTCTACTCAAACCTCTTCAAAAAAATTGAAGAGGAAGGAACACTTCCAAATTTATTCTACAAGGCCTGCATTACCCTGATACCAAAACCAGACAAGCACACAACAAAAACCGAAAACTACAGACCAACATCCCTGACGGACATAGATGCAAAAATCCTCAGCAAAATACTAGCAAATTAAATAGAAAGATTATTCACCATGATCAAATAAGATTCATCCCAGGGATGCAAAGATCGTTCAACACACATAAATCAATAAACATGATATAATGCATTGATAGAACCAAGAAAAAAATAATCATTTCAATAGTTGCTGAAAAAGCATTTGCTAAAATTCGACAACCATTTGTGATTTAAAAAAAAAAAAAATCAACAAACGAGGTATAAAAGGAGCATACCTCAAAACAATAAAGACCACAGATGACAAGCACACAGCCAATGTCATCCAAAATGGGCAAAAATTGATAGCCTTTCCTCTGACTTCTGAAACAAGACAGGGATGCCCACTTCACTACTTTTACTCAAAATAATACTGGAAGTCTTAGAGCAATTAGCTCTGAAATAAATAAAGGGAAAGAAAAAAAGGGCATCCAAGTTGAAAAGGAAGAAGTCAAGTTATACACCAACAGTAAACAATCTGAAAAAGAAATCAAGAAAGCAATCCCATTTATGATAGCTACCAAGAATTTTTTAAAAACTTAGGAGTCAACTTAACCAAAGATATAAAAGCTCTGATGAAAGAAACTGAAGAGAACACTAAAAAAATGGAAAAACAATCCATGCCCATGGATTGAAAACATATTGGTAACATGACAATACCACCCAAAGATATTTAGAGATTCAACGCCATCCCTACCAAAACACCAATGACATTCTTCACAGAAATAGAAAATAAATCCAAAATATATATAGAACCACAAAATACCCTGATAACCTAAGCAATTCCTGAGCAAAGGGACTAAGCTGGAAGTGTCATACTACTCAACCTCAAAATATACTACAAAGCTATAGTAACCAAACCAGCATGGCACTGGCATAAAAAGAGACAGACCAATGAAACAGAAGACCCAGACATAAATCTATGAATTTACAGTCAACTCATTATAAAGAAAGGTGCTAAGGACGTACAATAGGGAAAGGAAAGTCTCTTCAATAAATGGTGCTGAAAAAACTGGATAACCATATAAAGAAAAATGAAACCAGGTGCTTATCTCTCACCATACACAAAAATCAAATCAAAATTAACTAAAGTCAAACCTAAGACCTGAAACCATTTAAACTGCTAGAGATGAAAACATTGAGGAAACACTCCAGGACACTGGTGTGAGCAAAGACTGTTTTTTTAATGGTTTTTTAACCTCAAAAACAAAGGCAACAAAACCAAAAACAGGTACATGGGATTATATCAAGCCAAAAAGCTTGTGCACAGCAAAGGATACAATCAACAAACTGAAGAGACAAATCATGGAATGGGAGAAGACATATGCAAACTAACCATCTGACAAGGGATTAATAACCAGAATATACAAAGAGCTCAAACGACTCAAGAGCAAAAACATAAGAGAAATGCAATTTATTTATTTATTTTTTTTTTAGTTAGAGTCTCACTCTGTCACCCAGGATAGAGTGCAGAGTGGCACACTCACAGCCACCGAAGCCTCAACCTGCCAGGCTCAGGTGATCCTTCCGCCTCAGTCTTCCAAGTAGCTGGAACTACAGGTGTGTGCCACCACGCCCAGTTAATTTTTTGGTTTACTGTAGAGACGAGATCTCGCCAAGTTGCCCAGGTTGGTCTCGAACCTCGGGGCTCAAGCAATTCTCTCGCCTCTGCCTCCCAAAGTGCTGGAATTACAGGCATGGGCCATCACACCCAGCAAAATTCCATTTAAAAATAGGACAAAGATATGCATAGTTTTCAAATGAAGACACACAAATGACCAACAGGTATATGAAAAAATGCTTGGCATCACTAACCATCAGAAAAATGCAAATCAAAATCACACTTACCCCAGTTAGAATGGCCTACATAAAAAAGACAGGGAATAACAGATGTAGGTGAGGATGTGGGGAAAGTAAAACCTTCAGACACTGTTGGTGAAGATATAAGTCAGTACAGTCACAGTGGAAACTGTATAGAGGTTCCTCAAAATCTGAAAATGGAACTACCATATGATATATAGCCAAAAGAAGGGAAATCAATATCAAAACAGTGTCTGCACTCCCTTTATTGCTATACTATTTACAACAGCCAAAATATGAAATCAACCTAAGTAACCATTTTTCCAATGTATGAATGCAAAAAGAAAATGTGATACATAGACACAGTGGAATATCATTCAGCCATTGAAAAATAAATAAAATCCTGTCATTTGCTGCAACACGAATGGAACTGGAGATGGTTATGTTAAGCAAAACAGACCAAGCACAGAAAGACAAATATCCCATGTCTTCACTCATATGTGGGAGCTAAAAAAGTGGGTCTCTATAAAGATGGAGAGTAGACTGGTATTTACCAGAGGTCAGAAAAGGTAGGGGATAAAGATAAAGAGAAGTTGGCTCATGGGTACATATATACACTCAGAAGAAATAAGACCTGGTGTTTAGCAGGGTTATAGATCAGTAGAGTGACTACAGTTAACATTTATCTATTGTACATTGCAAAATAGCTAGAAGAAAATAATTTGAATGTTCTTAGCATAAGATAAATATTTAAGGTGATGGATATCCTAATTACCCTGACTTGATTATATGAAAGTATCAAATTATCACACATACCCTGAAAATATGGACATTTAATATGTATTAATAAAAAAAAGAAATCAGAACACAGCAAACACTTGTGCTATACAATGCTGTCTTAAAATAAATAGTTAACACTCTGGTGCTTACTTAATAATATTGAGAAGCATTATTACCCCACTTTTTGAAAAAAGTTTATTCTAGTGCATTCCAATATAAATATAATACCCATTACCTAAAACTTAAGATCACATGCTTCCCCCTGTTTAAAGAAAAACTGAAACCTCACCTTTAGGGCAAATCACTCTTTTTGAGAAATAATGCCATAGTCAAAAAATAATCTATAACTATCATCAAGCTATTTTAAAATGCAAAGTCAAAAACAATACAGTACTTAATTCTGTAAGAAGCCATTATTTGCTTATAGTGATTACTAAGAATGAACATGGTGTACCAAGCCCACACCTCCAGACCAGGTCAGAGGTTAGAGGCAGGCTAAAGGAAGCAATGAGGGCCAAGAGCAGAAGAAATTTGGGTGAAAGACCCAAGTCCAAAAGACCTAATCACTCCACCTTGTAGATCTGTCAAATGGAATGAACTAAAAGCAATGATGAAGGTTCATAATATACTTAAGGCAAAAATATGTGCTTTGATTTCCAAAGAAGACTCAGTGCAAAAGACTATCAAGAATGTACAGCTATAAAGTAAAATTAAGACTGATCTTTAAACAAAAAATTAAAAAGTCTTTGTATGAATTCTTTTAAGTTCTTGTGAAAGGGTTTTCAATAATGCTGCCAATTGCACAAATTTTTTTTTAATCTGTATTTTGATTTTTATTAAAAAACAAGTTGGCTGGGTGTGGTGGCTCAGCCTGTAATCTCAGCACTTTGGGAGGTCAAGGCGCGAGGACTGCCTGAGCCCAGGGGTTCAAGACCAGCCTGGGCAACTTGGTGAGACCTCATCTCTACAATAAATCAAAAAAATTAGCCGGGCGTGGTGG
>CAUYQG010201754.1:0-13251 GCA_963574415.1 Tarsius wallacei | reverse complement strand
GTTGTTTGAGAATCTCCATCCTGTTCCATAAGTCTATATACCTGTCCTTGTATCAATACCAGGTTGTTTTGATTATTGTTGCCTTATAATAAAGTTTAAAGTCTGGGGGTGTGATACCTCCTGCTTTTTTTTTTTTTTTTTCCTGAGGTTTGTTTTGGCGATTTGTGCTTGTTTATGTTTACATATGAATTCCTGTATTGTCATTTCCAGGCCTGAGAAGAATACTGCTGGTAATTTAAGGGGTATTGTGTTAAATCTGTAGATTGCCTTGGGTAGGATAGACATCTTAACAATGATAATTCTTCCAATACATAAGCATGGAATATTTTTCCATTTGTTTATGTCATTTTTTATTTCTTTGAGCAGTGTTTTCTAGTTTTCATTGTAAAGGTCTTTCAGGTCTCTGGTTAGGAAGATGACAAGGTATTTGATTATTTATATGTGTGGCTATTGTGAATGAGATTGTGTTTTTAATTTGGGTTTCTGTTTGTTTATTGTTGGTGTATAAAAATGAAACTGTCTTTTGCATATTGATTTTATACCCTGAGACTTTGCCAAAGTCCTTTATCTGTACAAGGAGGTTTTTGACAGAATCTCTTGAGTTTTTCAGGAGTAGCATCATGTCATCTGCAAAGAGAGATAACTTGACAAATAATTCTATAAAAAGGTACCTGTACACGTATGGTTATTGCAGTGTTGTTATACAATAGCAAGAACATAGAACCAACCGTGCTGCCCATCAAAAGAGGACTGGATTTTTAAAATGTGGTGCGTATACATGATGGAATATTATGCAGCCATAAAGAAAAACAAAATCATGAACTTCACAGCAACCTGAATGGATTTAGAATCTATAATACTGAGTGATCTTTCACAGAAACATAGAACTGAGTATCACATGTTCTCACACATAAGTGGACCTTGAACAACTATCGTAATACTACAAGAAAAGTATTGGCAGTAGCAGAAAACTGCAGGGATATGATGAATAAATGATTCAAAGAGAAAGCGAACTATGTGAAGAGATTTTCGGCCTCACTACTAGTCAAGAAAAAAAGCAAGTATAATCAACACAAAACATTATTTTTTTATTCATCTATTAGTAAAATATAATAATATTCACTCCTGGCTAGAATATCATATGGGAGGTTTGACTTACTAAGCCTTCCAGAGAAATTCAGCAATTAAATACATATAATTTTTCTCAGCAATTTTTTTTAGAAAATATAACCACTAAATGATATTATTGTTCATCATTGGTAAGTACTTGAACTTATTATATTAACTATACAATGTTGAGCAAGTATCGAAAAGAATGAATTCTACTTTATGCAGCGCTCATTTTGCATAAGCATGGAGAAAGATGTTGAAAGATGCCCATCAGTTTAACTGAATTTAGTTTTGAAATGAAATGCCAAGATGGAGATGTGATAGTATTAATTGTATATAAAAGTAAGTACTATAGTATTAATTGTAAACAAATGTACATTGCTTATAAGTGTAAATTATATAGTATTAACTGTATACAAATATACATTTTATAAGTGTAAATTATATAGTATTAATTGTATCTAAGTGTGAATATGTGCAAAACTCTTTCAAACATACCTGAGTTTATGCTAATGAGGTAACTGCATGTGGGACCCTAGACAATTTCAGAATAGGAAAGGAACCAAAAAGTAACCAACCATGTGATTCTTTCAACCCTACCCTCGACCCCCAGGGAATGGAAAAGAGCTGGAGATTGAATTAACCACGTTAGGCCAATGACTTAACCAATCCTGCCTTTGTAATGGAGCCTCCATAAACACCTTACAGCTACAGTTCAGAGAATTTCTAGTGTGGTAAATACATTGAAGTGATGGGAAGGTGACATATCTGAAGAGTACATAAAAGCCCTGAACTTCTTCTCATATCTCATCTTATGCATCCCTTACATATGGCTGTTCCTGAGATGTATCCTTTATCATAAATCTGTAATAGGGAATAATATGGTTCTCTGAGTTCTGTGAACCATTCAAAAAAATTATTAAACCTAAAAAAGAAGTTGTGGGAATCTCCAATTTGTAGTGGGTTGATCAGAGGGGCTGGGGACTGGGGTGGCTCATGCAGGTAATACCAGCATTTTGGGAGGTCAAGGTGGGAGGTTGCTGGAGCCCAGGAGTTTTAGACCATGGTGAGCTGTGATTGTGCCACTGCACCCCAGCCTTACCAACAGAGTGAGACCCCCAACTCAAAAAAGAAAAGAAAAGCAAGCCGGGCTCGGTGGCTCAGCCTGTAATTCCGCGCTTTGGGAGGCTGAGGTGAGTGGATTGCCTGAGCCCGCGGGTTCGAGACCCGCCTGGGCAACTTGGTGAGATCTCATCTCTATAATTAAAAAAAAAAAAAATTAGCCGGGCGTGGTAGTGCACGCCTGTAGTTCTAGCTACTTGGAAGGCTGAGGCAGAAGGATGGCCGGAGCCCAGCAGGTCGAGGCTGCGGTGGTTGGGAGCGGCCGCTGCACTCCAGTCTGGTGACAGAATGAGACTCCAACTCCAAAAAAAAAAAAAAAGAAAAGAAAAGCATGTGAGGCCTGGAACTTAATGATGGGTATCTGAAATGGGGATTAGTCTTGTGGGACTGAGCCCAGATTCTGCAAGGTCTGATGCTAACTCTAGGTAATTAGTGTCAGAATTGAATTAAATCACTGGACATCCAGTTGGCATCCAGAGAGTAATGGGATGTGTTTTTTGTGTGGGAAAAAAACCCACACATTTGATACCAGAAGTGCTGCGACTGAAAATAGACTGCTGTGGTTTGAATGCTGGTCCCCTTCAAAACTCATGTTAGCAGCATTAAGAGGTAAGACCTTAAGAGGTGATTAGATTGTAACAGCTCTGCCCATATGGAAGAAATTGAGGGTTTTATAAAAGGGTAAGTTCACAATTGCAAAGTTGTGGAATCACCCTAAATGTCCATCAAGCTATCAGTGGATAATGATATATATATATATATATATATATATATATATATATATATATAATATATGTGTAAAATATATGTATGTACATAAAATATATATACATAATGTATAACATATAATATATATATAGTGTATATATACACCATGGATATATGTGTATATATATATATACACACCATGGATAGTGTATATATACGCTATGGAAAACTACACAGTCCTAAAAAAAGAATGAACTCATGTCCTTTGCAGCAACATGTACAGAGCTGGAGATCATCATCCTAACTGAACGGACTCAGAAATAGAAAAGCAAACACTCCATGTTCTCATTCATGTTTGGGAGATAAACAGTCACAAAGATGGAAATAATAGACATTGGGGACATCAATAAGAATGAAGGGGAAGAGGGTTATGGTTCAGAAACTACCTATGGGACACAGGTAAATAAAGAAATGACAAAATAAAAAAAATTTGTTGCAACAAGAGTTTACATGTTTCTAAATATACAAACTGATCACATGAAATGTTTTATTCTTAAAGACTTCCTTTAAAAGAGAAAACAAATGTCTATAAATGGATACAGCTTTAGGAAAAAACCCTAAAATTAAAGATTATTGCAGTTTTATTAAAGGAAAATGACTTAAGGCTGACAATTTTATGTGAGGAGGAAGACACAATCTTCACTATCTGCGGAATGGGCCACTTGAGACCCAGTCCCCACCACTGCACAATATGTCCATGTAACGAACATACGTGTACCCCCTGAATCTAAAATAAAATATAAACAAATAAATAAAATAAAAATAAAAGGAAGAATTCAGTGTCTCTCTTGCTCTCTTTTTGCCTTTCTGCCTTCCTCTATGTCATGACAACATGAAGGCCCTTCACAGATGCCAGTGCCTTGATCTTGGACTTCCTAGCCTATGTAACTGTGAGTCAATACATTTCGGCTTATTATAAATCACCCAGTTTCAAGTGTTCTATTATAGCAGCACACAATAGACTAATACACAAACCATGACTTGTGACTCAATTTTCATATTGGTCTGTCAATAAAGAGGAAAAAAAATGTGTTTGGCAGCCAGCAGAAGTAGCCCTCCAAAGATGTTTGAGTCTCCATCCCCAGAACCTGTGAGTATGTTCATTCACCCTTATATGGCAAAAAGGACTTTAACAATGTGGTTAAGCTAAAGATCTCAAGGTGGGAAGGTGACCCTGTATTACTAAGATGGGCCCACTGTAAGTGCATGAGTTATTAAAATTGGAGAAACTTTCTGGCTGTGATCAAAAGGAGATGTGGTTATGGAAGAAGAAGGGAGAGATGTGATGCCACTGGCTTTGAAAATGAAAAAGAAGAAGCCAAGAGCCAAAGAATGCAGGTACCCTGTACAAGCTGAGAAAGGTAAGGAAATGATTTCTCTCCAGAAAGGAACATAGACCTGCCAACACCTTGATTTTAGCCCAATGAGACCGGTGCCAGACTTAGGACCTATAACACTATACAAGAGGACATTTGCATTGTTTCAAGCCACTCAATTTATGGAAGCATGCTATGGCTGCTATAAAAGGCTAATGCAGTTTCTTAAGATCGATTTACCTAAGATTGATATACTTTAGTCACACTCCCAATCAATCTTTTTCTTTTTCTAGCTCAAAGTTGCCTTTCATCCTTTTCTAGCTCAAAGTTGCATGTATATCAATATAAATAAGTATACACTAAGATTACTAATCAGTTCATTCATAAGCTAATAACTTCAAAATGTGTGAAATGTAAGTTGCTATATGGAAAGAATTGGATCTTGGTCTGTTGCTTTTTTATTAAAAAAATATAATCCTGAACCATTAATATTATAATCCTACTTTTATCATTGATTATTGTTACCAAAAGTCGTATTAGCTTTTGCCAGGTTTCTTGTGTTTTGCGGTAGAATATCTGACTTCTAAATGATCTGCGCTCACAGATGTCATTTAAGCATAAGAAAGCTTGAAGCATAGGTTAATTTCAAGAGGGTGGGAGTTTGGTATGTCTGTATTCCCAGTAGCTGAAACAATGCCTGGCATGTATTAGGTAATCATGAATACATAGAATTAATACATAATAAGTACAATCATAATGATTATCATTAGCTGTATATATTATATATAATGATTATCTGTAGCTGTCTTATATTATTCACAACTGCCTTAAAATACAAAAATATGTAGTTAAATTATTTTAAAATAACTTTATGAATTACTAAAAGATGAGTAGTATTCATAGCACTAATAATTACCGTTTGTTAAGCACAAAACTAAAATCAAGAATGTGTAGAAAGGAGTAGAAAATTATTAAAACATTATGCCTAATCTTATCTAGAACGAAATGAAGTTTGTTCTTTATTTTTAAAATCCCATGGAAAAAGATTTTGCATATACAATCATTAGAAATTTGCTTTTAGACATGAATTCTAAATCTTTCTCATTATTTATCTTTTTCTCTGTATTGTCATCACATAAAATTGTCAGCCTTAAGTCATTTTCCTTTAATAAAACTGCAATAATCTTTAATTCTAGGGTTTTTTTCCTAAAGCTGTATCCATTTATAGACATTTGTTTTCTCTTTTAAAGGAAGTCTTTAAGAATAAAACATTTCATGTGATCAGATTGTATATTTAGAAAAACGTAAACTCTTGTGGCAACAAATTTTTTTTTATTTTGCCATTTCTTTATTAAGCTATCATAGCTATGCTAATATACTACTTCTATGGTGAATTTAATTTGATTAGCCTTCATATCAGTCAGTCAAGCAGCTAATATATACAAAGAAAAGTATGCCTACAGGTCCTGACATATCTATTCTCTTTAGTAATCATCATAAATAATTGGTTTACAGGTTCAAATTTGGTGTCAAATAGAAAGAAGCCTGGGAGTTAATCTCCCTGATTCCTCCCTGATTCTCTATTGTTGCTTTCACTTTTCTATTCTTTTCGGTCTTTCTTTCTTTCTTTCTTTCTTTCTTTCTTTCTTTCTTTCTTTCTTTCTTTCTTTCTTTCTTTTAAGCAATGGATAGTTAATATTGAACCGGAAGACAAGGTTCTGGAGGACACAGAGTAGAGAGATTGAACTGGGAGCTGGAATGGGAGCTCATTCCTGAAAGAAAGTGCTTCCCTAGACCGGCAAGCCACTCTGCTCATTTGTAAGCCTGATGACTTGTGCTCAAATCAGGGCACCTATTCAAACCAAGTAAAGATGGTTTTCTTATAACTGGCTAAAGGCAAATGGTATACTTTACAACCCACTCAACCACTGCTGCAGTGTTTTGGAAACTCTTTGAAGTTTTGTAAGCCTCCTGCATTATACATTAGTGCTTGTGCAACAGAAGACAATTTAAAGATCTCTGGGAGCACAGAATTTTAAAGTTCAACTGTTCTGAAACACTGCAGGGAGTCTAGAGAAAGGAAATAGCAAAAGAGAAATGTGCGCATTTCAGACAGAAAGAACTTTTAAAAACAAGTGCAATTAACATTTGATAATATTTTTATGTCTTTCAGGTACTTTCTCAGTTTATCATACAACTTTGTGAAATAAATAAAGGCCTAGATTATAATACTCTTTTATTATTTATATTTAAATATTAGCACTCTACACTGGGAGACTAAAGAAACACTGATTCAAATACTTATGTCTCTATTTTAAAGCGCAAATGTGTGTTAAGAGAAAAAAATTTCACTCAGACCTTCATAGAGACCTTCGTAAAGAAATATTATAAAGTTTATCTTTATTGTTAAGTTGAAGACAGCTTTGCATGGTGTCTTGCAATTATTTAAACTTTGTTTTCAGCAAATTAGGTAAATTTCAAAATGCCCTTCATGACACGATTTCTTAAGATTTTGCACATGTTAGAAGATTGCCCAAATATTTTGTTTCACCAATTTGTTTACAGAGAAATATATTACGATTCATCAGAGGAAGTGCACTGATATCTTTGAAAAATAAAGCTTGGATTATGTCATATTAAAATTTTAAAAAGAAAAAAATCAAACTGTTTTATTACCTTTTCAAACATCAGTTTCCTCTTTAGTGCATTTAACAAGTGTATTTTGTTAATTTGCTATGAAGAGAATGAGAGACTTCCGGTTCATCTACTTACTGGAGCATCAGAAGAGGTGAGTAATTTAACTATGAGAATATGGATCTTTGAGGTAGTTCTAGCCTGACTTTAAAGATGATTAGATCATGATCACTTGTGGACTTACTACAAAAGCATTCATTTTCACAGCTAATATTTACTTCAAGTGTACCAATACTTTTCAAAGAAAAATTCTATGGAGTTATAGGGTAGTCATCATTTCAGTGGTATACATGTAACAGTCAATTTTATTGAATTTAAGGATGCCATTGTGTTTTGTCCCATTTTAACAAACCTCAATAATTCCCAGGAAAAATAAGGAAATTCAGAAAATAAAGCAAAAAAAAAAAAAGAAAAGAAAATACAAAAACAACAAACTGATTACTAACTGTTTACACACATTATGCTTACACACATTATATTTAACATTTTTCTGCCAATAAAAGATAATGATCTGTAAATATCCTCAAGTACTTATTTGCAGTGTAGATGATAGCTACCCAAAGCAGTCTCATCTTTTTTTTTTTCCTCTTTTAATTTGTATTTAAAATTGTGGAGTACAATTCAGAGCTAGGTATACAAATATTCACCTGGCAGCTACACTTATCAATGAGGTATGCCCCCGCTACCTTCCCCAGGCAGGTATCAACTACTGTCAATCCCACCTCCCCACCCTCCCCAATCCCCCTCCCCACAGTTTTCTGCCACTTTCAATCCTTTTTTTATAGTAATATGACAGTTGTTCAAGGTCCACTTATGAGTGAGAACATGTGGTACTCAGCTCTTTGTTTCTGTGAGAGATCACTCAGTATTATAAATTCTAATTCCATCCAGGTTGCTGCAAAGTTCATGATTTTGTTCTTCTTTATGGCTGCGTAGTATTCCATTGTGTATATGCACCACATTTTTTTATCCAGTCCTCTTTTGGTGAGCAGTATGGTTGGTTCCATGTTCTTGCCGTTGTGAACAATGCTGCAATAAACACATGTGTGCAAGTATCTTTTTTATACAGTGACCTGAGTTCTTCTGGGTATACTCCTAGTAGGGGGATTGCAGGATCATATGGAAGGTTGATTTTTGGAACTTTTAGGAATCGCTACACTGAATTTCACAGAGGCCGAACTAGCTTGCACTCCCACCAACAGTGCAGAAGTGTTCCCTTTTCGCCACATCCTCTTCAACATCTGTTATTTTTTGTTATTGATGATGGCCATTCTGACTGGAGTTAGGTAGCACCTCAGTGTAGTTTTAATTTGTATCTCCTTGATGACTAGTGAGCCTGAACATCTTTTCATGTATCGGTTGGCTGCTCTTATGTCTTCTTTTGAGAAGTGTCTATTCATATCTTTAGCTCACTTTGTAATGGGGCTGTTTGTTTTTTTTTTCTTTTCAGCACGTTTGAGTTCCTTATAGATCCTTGATGTTAGGCTTTTGTCAGACATGGAGTTGACAAATATTTTTTCCCAGTCTGTGGGCTGTCTCCCTGCTCTCTTGATGGTTTCTTTGGCTTTGCAGAAACCTGTCAGTTTAATCAGGTCCCACTTGTCTATCTTATCTCTTATGGCCTGTCGCACTTCAGGTTTTGATCAGGAATTCCTTGCCCGTTCCACCTTCCATAAGAGTGTCTCCTGCATTTTCTAGGGTTCTTACAGTTAGAAGTTTTACATTTAGGTCTGTGATCCACTTAGAGTTAATTTTTGTGTATGGGAATAGGTAGGGGTCCTGTTTTAATCTTCTGCATGTGGTCAGCCAGTTTTCCCAGCACCATTTACTGAATAGGTTCTCCTCTCCCCAGTGGTAGGTGGCGGAGGCTTTGTCGAAGATGAGTTGGTTGAGAAATTGAGGTTTTGTTTCTGGAATATCAATTCTATGCCATTAGTGTTCTATATGTCTGTTCTTGTACCAATACCAGGATATTTTGATTATTGTAGCTTTTTAATATAAAGTCTGGGAGTGTGATACCTCTTGCTTTGTTCTTTTTGCTGAGGATTGTTTTGACTATTCTTGGTCGTTTATGTTCCCATATGAATTCCTGTATTGTTTTTTCTAGGTCTGAGAAGAATGTTGCTGGTAATTTGATGGGTATTGCATTAAGTCTATAGATTGCCTTAGGTAAAATGGACATCTTAACAATGTTGATTCTTCTAATCCATAAACATGGAATATTTTTCCACTTGTTTTTGTCATCTTTGATTTGACTGAGCAGTGTTTTGTAGTTTTCATTGTAAAGGTCTTTTACGTCTGGTTAGGAAGATGCCAAGGTATTTATTTTTGTGTGTGTGTGGCTATTGTAAATGGAATTGTACTTTTTCTTTGGGTTTCTGTTTGTTTATTATTGGTGTATAGAAATGCTATTGTCTTTTGTACACTTATTTTATACCCTGAGGCTTCGCCAAAGTCCTTTATCAGTGCAAGGAGGTTTTTGACAGATTCTGTTGGGTTTTTAAGGTATACAATCATGTCATCTGCTAAGAGAGATAGCTTGACTTCCTCTTTTCTTATTTGGAAACCCCTGATTGCCTTCTCTTTTCTGATTGCTCTAACTAGGATTTCCAAAACTATGTAGAACAGGTAAGGTGAGAATGGGCATGCTTGTCTTGTTCCAGTTTTCAGGAGAAATGGCTCCAATTTTTATCTGTTTAGGAGTATGCTGGCTGTGGGTTTCTCATAGATGGCTTTTACTATTTTGAGATATGTTCCACCTATGCCTAGATGTTCGAAGGTTTTTATCAAGAAGGGGTGCTGGATTTTATCAAAAGCTTTTTCTGCATCTAATGATATAATCATGTGGTTTTTGTTTTTACGTCTATTGATGTATTTCATTACTTTTATAGTCTTACAAATAGTGAACCAGTCTTGCATCCCAGGGATGAAGCCTACTTGGTCATGATGGATGATTTTTGATATGTGTTGTTGAATCCAGTTTGCTAGAATATTAAGAGAATTTTAGCACCTGTGTTCCTCAAAGATATTGGCCTGTAGTTCTCTTTCTTTGTTGGGTCTTTACTTGTCTTGGTTATCAATGTGATATTAACTTCATAAAACGATTTGGGGAGAGTTCCATCTTTCTCAATTGCCTGGAATACTTTTAATAGGATTGGTATTAGTTCCTCCTTTTATGTTTTATAGAATTCTGCTGGAAAGCCATTTGGTCCAGGACTTTTTTTGTAGGTAGTTTTCTTATGACATAATGAATTGCCTTGATTGTTATTGGTCAATTTAGGGGCTTATTTTCTTCTTGTTTCAACCTAGGGAGGTTGTGTGATGTCAGAAAGTTCTCCATTTCCTTTAGAATTTCAAGTTTGCTTCCATACAATTGTGCATAATAGTCTCTGATAATCTTTTGTATTTCTCAGAGTGAGTTGTGACTTCATCTTTTGTGTTTCTGATTGAGTTTATTTGGGCTTTCTCTCTCTTTTCCTTGGTCACTCTGGCTAGGGGACCATCTATTTTGTTTATCCTTTCAAAGAACCAGCTTTTTGTTTCGTTGATTCTTTGTATTATCTTTTTGTCTTCTATGTCCCAGATTTGGGCTTTTATGTTGGTGATCTGGATTCTTCTGCTGAAGTTAGGGTTTTGGTGGTCTTGCACTTCCCGTTTCCTTAGGTGACTTGTTAGGCTGTTAACTTGTGATCTTTCCATTTTCTTCATGTGTGTTTGTAAAGATACAAATTCCCCTCTTACTATGACTTTCATGACATCCCAGAGGTTTTTGTTAAGATGTTTTTCCTTTTCATTTGTTTCTAGGTATCTTTTAATCTATGTTTTGATTTCATCATTGACCCAGTTGTTGCTTAACATCATACTGTTTAGTGTCCGTGTCTTTGTGGGTTTTGGGAGAACTTTCTTGGTGTTGATATTTATTTTTATTCCACTGTGGTCTGAGAAGGTGCATGGCAAGAGTTCAATTTTATGAAATTTGTTTGTTTGATTTATGACCAATGATGTGTTTGATCTTGGAGTATGCTTCATGTGGTGATGAGTAGAATATATATTCTGTGGTTGTTGGGTGGAATGTTTTGTAGGTATCAATTAAGTCCATTTGTTCAAGAGTCTCATTGGGGTTCTAGGTCTCCTTGCTGATTTTTTGTCTTGATGATCTATCTAGAGTTATGAGTGGGGTATTAAAGTCCCCAGCTATGATAGTGTTAGAGTCAACATCTTTTTTAAGTTTGCCTAGAAGCTGCTTTACGAACATTGATGCTCCTATGTTAGGTGTATATATGCTTAGGATGGATATTTCTTATTGATGGATTGAAACTTTTATCATTATATAGTGAACTTCATCTTTTTAAATTTTTGGTAGCTTAAAGTGTATTTTGTCTAAGATTAAGATTGCAACTCCAGCTTTTTTGTGTTCCATTTTCCTGGAATTTTGTTTTCCATCCTCTAATTTGAGTCTGTGAGTGTTCTTTCTAGTGAGATAAGTCTCTTGGAGACAATATATTGCTGCCTCATGATATTTTATCCATTTGCCATTCTATGTCTTTTCAGTGGTGTATTTAGTCTATTCACTTTCAAGCTAATTATTGAAATGTGAGGGTTATCTTTGTTATGAGGTTCTTATAGAGTTGTTGTTGTACTTGTTTATTGTCTTTCTTTTGTTTTTTGGGGGGTAGTTCTAGTGTGTTTTCAATCTTTTTCCTGTACTCTTGTGAAGAGCATTGTTGTTCTTTTTCCCTTTTTCTTCTGTGTTTAATAGTTTCTTAAGAGTTTCTTGTGGAGTGGTCTGGAGGCAGCCTAAGTTCTTAGGGATTGGATGTCTGGGAAAGATTTTAATTCTCCCACACTGATGAAGCTTAGCTTGGCTGGGTAGGTTATGCTTGGTTGAAATTGTTTATCTTTGAGAACTTTGAATATTGGGCTCCAAGCTCTCCTAACCTGAAGTGTTTCTGTAGATAAATCTGCTGCTATTCTGATTGGTCTTCCCTGATAGGTAGTCTGACTTTTTTCTCTTGCTGCTTTTAGGATTTTTTTCTTTTATACCTACTTTGTTCAGGTGAATTATTATGTGCCTAGGAGTTGGTCTTCTCATTTATTGTCTTGCAGAGGTTCTCTGAATCTCTTGTATTTGAATTTTCACATCACTAATGAGGTGAGGGAAGTTTTCTTGAATATTTTCGTGGAATGTTTGTTCCAGGATGGTCTCTGTCTTTGTTTCTGCCTCAAGAAATCCAATTACTCTTTGGTTAATTCTCTCGAAATAATCCCTCCTCTCTTGAATGTTTTGTTCTGTCTTTTTAAGCTTCTTTTCTATGTTTTTGACAGTTTGGTTTAGTTCCATATTTTGGTCTTCAAGTTTGAGATTCTGTCTTCTGCTTTGCTAATTTTGCTTTCCATGCTTATTGTTATTTATTTCAAACGCAGTATTCTTTACTGCTGTTATGTCAGTTATCAATTTCTTCCTATTTTCCTCTGGTCTCTCCTCAATTCTTTCCATGCTCTTTATTAATGTCTTCATGTCTGGGTTTGTAGTATATGACCAGTTTCTGGGGATCTTCATTGTTTGCATTCTGAAGTCTGTTTTCTCATTATCTGATTTGCCAGGGGTCTGTGTGAGACCTATATTCTTCTTTTGTTTTTTTCTTCATTTGTGTAGATTTTCCTCCCCACTCTTTCCTTTTTTCCCCATCTTTTTAAATCTGTTGTTCAGGGGTGACAGCATTGCTTTTACTTATGTTTGCTCAATCTCCTATTCTTCCTTGTGTGAATCCTCTGGCTTTGTTCAATTCGGAAGGTGGACTGTAAGTTTGGAGCTATACCTTTTGCAGTTTTGAGATTTATTTGAGGGGGAAATTGTGTTTCAAAATCTATAGGCAGATCCTAGTATCCACTGCCAGGTGTATGGATATGCTGGAACCCGCTTCCCACTGCCTAGTAATCTGTCCATGCAGTGGGAGTATAGGTTTGCTCCCTGAAAGTAAAATGAGGTAAGAAAAAGGAAAGAGATGGAACAGGGAGAGGGGGAAGTGGAAGGTGGAGAGAGAGAAGAGTAAGAGGGAAAACAGGCAAAGGTACCAACTAGCAAATGAACATAGACCCAAAGACAGATAAGAGTAAGAGAAAAAAACAAAAATGAAAACAAACAAAACAACAACAACAACAAAACTAGAACATACAGTCATACAGACACACAAGCTAACCAACTTCTTTATGATGTACTATTCCCCTACACAAACATGAG